>JALPQI010023819.1:0-15123 GCA_025490895.1 Thaumatotibia leucotreta | reverse complement strand
GTACAGTTGGGAAAGTCGCTTCTTTATTTTCAGAAATATTTTTAATCGTCGATCTACATACACCTTAAATGAGAAAATAAAATCTATTAAGTGTAATTATAACAACTAACCAATTCAAATACAACCGCACTATAGTGTCAGTACCGGTCCTGTCAGTAACCAATTGCAAAACATTTTCCAATGGAATACTATTCAATCCTTCGTCCTTTCTTTGGTTTAAATATTTTATTGTATCTAAGACGATTTTTCTTGCTTCTATTGGTATCTTTGTCGGCATTTTTATGATAAAATCGTTTAAGTCGCGATATATTTTCTTTTTGTTTACATCAGTGACATTCGATGACATTCAACGCCTGATGTCAAACAGTAATCATTGCCAGTAAAATAAATTAGTGTCACTGAAAATCCGCAACATGGCGAGGGTCAAATAGTAAGTTGTTAGGCTTTAAAGAGCACCCACCAGCACCCACTGTATCCTATTGTATCGTTTTCAAGCTTTTATAAAAATCTTTTTGAAATTAATTCATTTGTCTCTTTATACAATGTTTTTGTTGTGCTTATTTTGAAGGTATTAAAATTTCTTGGCGTTTGATCTAGATTAATTATTGTTTAATTCCACTGTGTACAGTTAGCAAAACAAAAATGTCACTGGAAATTGCATGTCGTGATTTTCGCTCTGTGCAAAGGTGTACTGCGAAAGCATTTGCTTGGTGATTCAAAGAGACTAGCTGAATTTCGCTTTTGCGATCTTATTCAGATCTCTTGCCTTTTGCAAACCTCTGGCTCGTCCTGAGCCAATCCTATAGCCTCTTCAGCATGCCGTGGGAAAAATCCCCGAATTAATATGAAACGTATGGACGAAGCAGGATGAAAATGTGCCCCCCCGTTAGGTAGAACTATAATAACCAGAGATCGGACAAATGTGCATTGTTCGCAATAATATGGACATGACTCCAAATTTGATTGAATAATTATTCATTTAATCATTTTCAGAAAATTACCTTTTTGACACCGGTAACTATGAAAACCTTTGTGAATAGATCCCTCAAAGCTTCGAAATCAAAATTTCAAGGTATTATTCGTTTAATCAAATTTGGTGCCATGTCCATATTATTGCGAACAATGACGCACATTTATCCGACCGATCCCTGATAATAACAGTAAAAAACCATACAAATTTTTCAGCCCGCAATGTAACACAAAACACTCGAGTTAAACGCTCGTTGACAAGAAATTTCAGAGCATAAGTGCCTTATGGCCGATTTGTGTAGTACATAGTAGAGGTGTGCGCCGATCGGAAAATCGTCGGCGGCGGCGTCCGATGGTTTTTTGACCGGCGGCGGCGGCGTGACCGGCGTGAAATCGGCGTGACCTTGACTGAATTCGAAACATAGCTGTCACTCAGAAATGTGGTATAAGCGTACTATATTTAAGTAATTGAAGTATGTATTTCACCATAAAATATCGAAAATACTTCCAATTATCATCATAATCATTTTACAGCCATAAGATAAGACGTCCACCGCTAAATATAGGCCTCCCCTTCGAACCTCAATTTATACTGGTTAGAAGCGACTTGCATCCAGCGACTCCCGACGATCACCATAAGGTTGTTGGTCCATCTTGTGGGCGGACGACAACGCTCCGTTTTCCAGACCGTGAGCTTCCAACCAATATGGCCTGCCCATTGCCCCTTCAGCTTGCTAATCTGGAGGGCTATGTCGGACACTTTAGTTCGTCTCCAGACCTGATCTCAACATTTCGGATTGGATAAAGTAGAGAAACTCCGAACATAGCTCTATAGCTCGTTGAGCGACTTTGCGTTTTGAGATATGGTCGATAGTAAAGGACCACGTTTCAGAATCAATACTGACTTTCGCCTTATGACAATGCGGTATGTCGGTCGAAAATAAATTGCATAGTTTCCCAAACGCTGCCCAACCGAGTTGAATTCGGCCTGTGCATATCTTTCTCGAAGTTGAACTTACTTAATTGGACTTCGTGTCCCACGTAGGCGTACAAGACAACAATTTGGAGTAAAGAGTTTTCAACAGAGACTGGGATGGGCATAATATTGGCATGTGGCATAAGTTTCGTCTTGCCCATCATGTCCTTGTTCATTTTTGTGCTCACTCATTAGGAGCCCCATTAGAGAACATTGAGAATCGTGCTGAGTTTCTCCATTGCTTTAACATGTCTACGATGTCGTCCGCAAACCGAAGGTGAGTGATGTATTCACTGTTTATGGTCATGACAGTTCCTTACCATCCCAGGAACTTGAAGACATCTTCCATTGCGGCAGTAAACAGTTTCAGAGAAATAACGTATGTGTTACGCCTCTTCGCAACAGAATCGAGTTAATCCTCTTCTCCTGTATTCGGAGTAACATTGTGGCGTTACAATATAATTACTTCAACACTTTGATATACCGCTAGTTATCGCTGAAGACTCAAGTACTGCTTATATTTCCACTGAACCGAAGGCTATCTCATAGTCAACAATCGCTAAGCATAATTGGAAATTATACTCTTCAGTCGTTTTGTATAATTTGCTGCGGCATAAGGGGTTTACCGATGAAAAACTGGCCAATTCAAATGAAAAAATCGAGTCTTTATACAGGGTGTTTTTTTTTTCGACCGTTCAAATTCTACGTAGTGAATGTGTAAGGGCTCATGCATAAATCATGTGATGTTTTTTTGGCTACTTTTTGACCCCCCCGTGAAATGTATGAGACATTTCGGCCGGCGTAATGCCGCCAATTTGTATGAAACAGCTGATTTTTTTTTCGCGATTTTGACTTTGTCCCCATAGTAAAAGTTGGTGAGTATGACCTACACATTCACTACGTAGAATTTGAACGGTCGAAAAAAAAACACCCTGTAGTTAAAAAGCTGTCATTATGCTTTGGGCGCAGTAATACTCTGTGAAGGGAATTATGTCACATATTATGTGAATTTTCATTGTATCAATTATTTAATACTATATTAATTTTAGGCCTAGAATACCATACATGGCTCAATTGAAGGAATGGTGCTGTAGCCATTCGTACCAAGATGTCAAGACGAAAGCCCAAAACAGGGCCGAATGGAGGATGCTGCAACGACAGGGGGCCAGGCCCCCTTAATTATGATGATGATGATACAAGTTTTAGTCTCTTGGGCATAATTTTATGAAGCGAAATCAGTGGCAAAAAGTATCAAGGATGTTATGCATAAATCAAGGATATCTTAAGGAACAAGGGAAGAATGGCCAGATACATTGACGACAGTCCCGTAATTTAGAAAACTGCATACAAAAAAAGAAAAAAATGTTTGGCAAAGATAGTTTGGAAGAGGTTTCGAAGAAGCTGTACTGTGAGTACCTGAAATGCAGTAGTGACACAAAAGCACTACAGTCAGCTAAGTTAAGACTCCTGATTAATTTCCAAAGTTTAAAATTATAGCTACCTAACTATATCGATCCGATTTAATTATTTGAAATTTACAGTTTCTTATCGGTACACCCTTCATAAATGCGAATTATGGGTCTTAGCTATAGCTTCCTTGGAATCCGGCTTATTCTGGGGCTAAAAACACCAAGTCCGTGTTTCACACACACAGTCTAATGTTTTTTTTTTTTATACCACGTCGGTGGCAAACAAGCATACGGCCCGCCTGATGGAAAGCAGTCACCGTAGCCTATGGACGCCTGCAACCCCACGGGTGTCACATGCCCGTTGCCGACCCAATAAAAACTTGTACACTCCTCTTTTGAAGAACCCCATACTGACTACAGTATGGACTACCAACGGGAAAACCTCGGCAGGGAGCTCATTCCACAGACGGACCGTCCGCGGGAGGAAGTCCCTTGAAAACAATTTAAAAATATGACTCAGGAACGTGACGGGTCTGCAGTTTTCCAAAAAGGGTGTTATTAATATTACCTTTTTTAAGAATAACACCAACTTGCCTCTGTTCCATGTGTCAGACGTTTTCCCTCGGAAAATTGATAGTTCGAATTAAAGAGTTTCTGGACGACTTAAAGTACCGTTGTTACACTCGCTCTTAGAAGTTCCGTTATTCCGTTTTCACTCGGCGCCTTGTTGGTCTTAAGCTGCTACAGGAACATCTTAATGTTGCACAGACTTATGTCCGGGATATCTTCGGTGTGAGGTCAGGATACCTTGGCCCTTGAATCTCCTACTAAGCTGTCAACGGGCTTCATGGACGAAATGTACGGCTGGAATTGTCCATAGAACCTCTCGACCTCACCGAAAACATTGTTTTTGTCGACGTTATGCAGATAACTTCCCGTTTTGACTTTGCTTAGCTTTGACATAGCATGCAAAATGTATATTGCTCGTGGGTTCACTCGGGTTCGTGGGTTATATTGTTACAAGCATATGGTTTACGATGCATTTTGAAATGATTCTGTTAATATTAAAACTAAGTGCGCGATCAAATTGTAAACCTTTTTATTTACTGAGAAAAATTATTAGAATTGAAAATGAATTAAAATTTTTGACACGCCGATTTCACGCCGGTCAAATTCATCGGCGGCGGCGGCATGGAAAAATCATCGGCGGCGGCGGCGCGGCGGCGCGGCGCACATGTCTAGTACATAGTTAAACGCGTCAATTATGTTGCGAAAAAACTATCGCTAAACTGAAGTGGCAGTGGGCGGGGCACATTGCGCGTAGAACCGATGGCCGTTGGGGCGGAAAGGTTCTTGAGTGGCGGCCACGTACCGGAAGGCGTAGCGTGGGTAGGCCCCCCACAAGGTGGACTGATGACCTGGTGAATGTCGCAGGAGTCCGCTGGATGCGGGTGGCGCAGGACCGGTCATTGTGGCAGTCTTTGGGGGAGGCCTATGTTCAGCAGTGGACGTCTTTCGGCTGATATGATGATGACGATACAAACTATGTGGTATACTCTGTCCAACAATCTTCGGCACTAGTAAAAGGGGGCTAAAAGTTCTAGGCTCGTATTGTTGATCGCTCATAGAAAATTTGGATTTGTTGCTCTTTTTCAGTGCCAAAATTTGTTAGGTACATAAATTTAACGCCGCGACACAATAAATATGATGTTTTTTGTTTTCATTAAAGGCCTTATGCACAATTTTTTTGCAATCGACACCATAACAACTAGTACCTTTAACAAAATGTTTTATTTCTTGAAATATCAAGTCTTGTGCATTGAAATGAAAGGGTTTCAAGATTTTCATTCCAGCACATGAACGAACTATTAATGATGAACAAAAGTTTACTGCCGAGTGAAAGCACCGCTTCCGCATACAGAGTATATTAAAATGGTGGAGGATTATTATATTCCTGGGACTTTTTTGGGTTCCGTAGCCAAAATAGATAAAAAGGAACCCTTGTAGGTACATTCGTCATTTCCTTCTGTCACAGCTGATTTACGCGGAAAGTAGACTAAGTACTCGACTAACTACAGTAATTTAATAAGAATGCATATGTCGTAAGAACCGCTATAAAATTATAATATGTGTATTTTTTGACGTAGTGTGTGGGGTATCCACGGGGGTATCAATGGAAATGTCTTTGAAGTCCGCGGTAGGGCCGCTGAATAGGAAATGTCCGAATTGTAAAAAAACGTTTATATTTGTGACAACGAAAGAAAAGCCTATAATCAAATTAAAGTCGCATATTGATAATAATATTCCACCACATGTTTCTTTGTTTAGGGCACTGGTCTCACCGCGAGCCGATAGTTCATAGCTTAGTAGGTAGCTCGCGGTCAGACCAGTGCCTATTTGCCTGCCTAAGCCTTAGTTGCAAAAAAGATGTACCTGATACTGAATTCCTTCATTACTAAAGTGGTATAGGCTAAATTCGAAATTTCCTCCAATTTACTAATCAAGTTCCAACAGGCGGCCAAATTATTATTACCGTCGTTGAACATTAATGGCGTCGTTCTGTGCGATTAATTTTGTGGTACTGAACTGGCTGGCTGTTCCAACAATCTAATAAGCTCCGGAGTATAAATTTTATGAAGGATTACAGTGATTGGTCAAGACGTATTTGTGTGACATTGGAAATGTCAGCGTTAATATTCCTCTATTTCTTGCAAAACTTTTCTATACTCTGTTTGGTTTGGTGTTTAAAAAAAGGTAAACAATCTTGCAGTATCTTTTTATTGATAAATACGTATAACAATTCAAACTAGGTACTTCATGAATCAAAAACAATGTAAATCACTGTATTTCCTTGTTATATTATGTATATTTGCTAAAACTTATTTTCTACTCGTAGTTTTCAATAAAAAGATACTGCAAGTTTGTTTACCCTTTTTTAAACACCAAACCAAACAGAGTATAGTAAACCTTGTGTATTATTATTAATTTATTATGTACCTTATTTATTTCGTGCGCTTAAAAATTTAAAGAAGTAAAAAAACCTAAAACCTTGCATTATTTCAGAATCACGCACATTCAGTACAATTTTGGTCTTATATATAACCAACGTAAAATCCTAAACTTTGAGTTCACATTCATATTTACGAGTATTAGTAAAAATAAATCTACAACCGTTTTTCACATATGTGCCAAAGATGCTATTGAAAGCCATATTTGTTTAAATTTTTGTTGTTTTTTACGGGCGAACAGAATACGAATTACGACATTGTATACTTTAAACAATACACATACCTCTTGGAGCTTTAGACTGGGAAGGGGCAGTAAGCGGCTTACATGGAAAGACTCTTAGGTCCGCTCGTATGAATCTATGCATGCAGCTCAGACATAGTTTAGGTAATCCTCAAGGGTGTTATTTTGTAGATTCAGTACTTATTTTATTTTATTACGAAAGTCTTCTTATCACAAGTACCTATACGTATACTACTTATGCAAAGATATGAAACCAACATATACCTACATAGATAATCATAATAATAAATACTCAAAAAACCCTATTTTCTATAGTTCCATCTCTAATCCATCCATCCTCCATCACCATAGCCCATTAGTCTTTTCCATTCCTTCTCAATAGTCTTTATACGCCTGCTGGGACCGGTTTTGATATGTATTGATGTGCCCGTGAATGGGCTGCAGCAGGTGTGTAACTGTGTACAACGCAGCAAATTTCTCCAAAGGGACTCTACGTGTTGGATCTATATCCCCGCGGAAGCCTATCAAAAAACCGGGATTTGTAAGCCCGTGATTCAAAAGGAAATACTAAAAAAAAAATTAATAATTAACCCAGAATTCGTCTCAACCGAACGCAACATAGCCGAAAAATACGTGAAACCGGTTGAAAATAAGAAACATCAGAATTTCAATTAAAATGAAGGGCAAGGAATCTCGTAAGAGTGTTACCATTCATTTTGGTTGTGTGATCTTGACATTTTGTATGTGAGAGTTATTTTCCCTGTTTCGGCCCCATAGTAAAAGTTGCTTAGTATTGGTTATAGCACGGGGAATGAGCTTTTCAGAGTGCCAAACACCCATTTAAGTGTATAATCTGACGTGTTTCACCCCTACTAGTACCTACTATCGCACTAAGAGTTTACGGCCTTTTTCTCAGACCCCTAACCCAAAGACTATCCTAAGTCCCATTTAATGTTAAGTTAAGTAGATTCATTACAAATTCGGGTAATGAAAAGTGTACCTACATTGTAAATTTAATGCGCCCTTATGTATTTTGGCACGAACATGCTAAAATAATTTACTGTTAGGTCCAAACTATTTGCTAACATTATTAATTATAAACTTTATTGCATGTTGGCATTATTAGCATACTTCATTAACGCCTCGCCGCTTGCGAGTTTAATAAAGTCAACAGGCTTCCACAGGTTCCCTGTTAACAATATCACAGCACAAATAGATAATTATCTAGGTAGGATTTGTGGCAGTCATTAATGACGTTACGTTCGACGTTTATCGCATTCACTGCCAGGGGCCTATTTCTCAAAGGTTGTAACTTTTCATACAAGCGGAAGTCCTTATCTATATTAAATAGTAATAATATCTAGTGTTAAAAAGAGACTTCCACTTGTATTACAAGTTACTCACGCGAGGTCCTATAGGGGGGGAGGTTGTCCAAGAAAACATCACGAAAGATCACGTTAGGGGAGGGGGGGGGGGGGTTGGTACAAGGAGACATCACGACAATCAATGCGGTAAACGTCACTAAAGAGAGGAAAATTCGATTTTATACTTAGTTGTGATTTATCCATCAGTTTTAGTTGGCTATATTCTACTGGAATTTATCAAAGATGCATTTTTGAGCTCGGATTAGACGCATATTTATATTGTTTATACATAATCGCAGATTTCGCGATATATTTCAGTTAAATGACTTATCTTGATTACAATGATTACGATATTGTGGCCCCACCGGGCCTACCGCGAACATCGTAATCCGCAAATTTTAAGGTCTGCCCACTAGACCGTACCATACCATGACCGTAGCATGAACGTATCAGGCAAAAAAACTATTCTTTGTATTGAAAAGTATGAGTCTATGCCCACTAGGACGACGTTACGACGCCGGCCAACACCGCCTCATACTTTTCAATACAAAGAATAGATTTTTGTCTGATACTTTCATGCTACGGTCATAGTATGGTACAGGCTAGTGGGTACAGATATTTAAGGATTTGTCTCTATCACTCTAATGACGCCTTCGTTAGAGTGACACAGACAAATCCTCGTAATTTACGAATTTCGACGATCACGGTAGTAGGCCTGTATGCCTCAATACTTTTGTTGCCTATTTTTCCACGTCAACAGTAACTAAATTATGTAAGTTTAATCCCTGAGCTCAGACTGAATATTTAATTCAAATGCCGGCTGCGAGAATTCTAAATCCTTTAGCAATTAGGTTCAAAAACTCGGGCCACAGTTATAAACTCTTATTTATTCCTTCCCAAGTAAATGTAATTTATGGCTTTGCGAAAATAGAAAATGTTTTCGCAAGAAACTAACCGTAATAATAATATTAAGTCTATTGTGTTTGCCGCGACCAATATAGAAGAAATATGTGTTTGTTTGTGAGCCACGCTTCTAAACTATGGCTATCATTCTTCATCGCATAGATCTCATAAAACTTGCTTGCCATAAAACGGAATCTATTTTATTTATAGGAGCAACATGGCCGACCCGTCACCCGAAGAAGACACGCCTCTTACAAGAAACGGTTCGCTCAAAATATCCTTACCCACAGTCCTCTGTACGCCTGAATCTTCGGATAATGCCGATATCCTTTGTAAGGCGAAGCCCTTCATTTCTTCAGAGTCTAAACTATCCCTGCCATCGAACTTGGGAACTCCTACGTCACCATTACGGTTATCTTCTCCGTTATCCTTGCCCACGTCTCCTACTCCCTACATGAAGATAACGCAGCCTCAACCTGAGAAGACTGATGATCACATGATTGCTCCAGCCACGACTGTAGTTCAGACTGGGCCGAAGCAACCACTTATCAACACTGGCTCAGCTACAGGTATGTACCTATTTAATGTAGTTAAGCAGTAATTTTGAATAGATTTTGAACCGACTTCAAAGTAAGGAGGAGGTTCTCAGTTCGACTGTTTTTTTTGTTGTGTGTATGTTACCCGATATCTCCGAAAATCATGAACCGATTTTATTTTTTTTTTGTGATCGAACGTGTATAACCCGGAGATGGTCCCGTTGGCACCAAGTTTGGGTCTTATCATGGGATCTTGGAGAAATCAACGGATCTCTTCAAATGTTATACCTACATGTATGGCGCTTTTGGTCATTTTCATTCATTTACAAGAATTTGCATTCAGAAAGTAGGATTTGATGATAGGAAACCAATGATGGAAACCACATGTGATCTTGGAGAACAGTTGTTGTTTCAATACGATCGCGGAATACATTTCAATATGATTCGACTAAATTACGAATCGTATCTTATATAAATACCTGGAAGCATAAAAACCTTAAAAATGTGATCTTCCATATATCTGATAATATATTCATATCACAGAAAGAGATAGGTCTTACATCCGCCATTTCCTGAACATTTTCTGCATCGATAAGCATTTATTGGAATTTCACGCGATCATCTATGAGATGGGAAATATGGGAATATTAAAAGCTGCTCTTTACCTCGCCTGCATATTAAATACTTCTTTTGACCTCGTCTTCGCGGTACGCATTTACGAAACAAATAATGCAATAAATAGGCACCTATAGTACAGTGGCCATCATATACAGGGTGTAAGTCTAATACGGGCGAAGCTCTTAACAGGTGTTAGTAGGACATAATACATACATACATTTAGATAACTTTTACTTAAAATTAGAGCAACAATATTATCCATACAAAATAATTTGACGCGCAATGTAGAGCAACATACTCAAGTTAAAAGCTCGTTGACAGCTAATATCAAAAGCCGATGGCATAACTGCCATATCAATATTAACAAATGTTGGTGCCTACATTGCTGCGACGAAAGTCCTAATAAAATTCTGTAGGGTTATAATTAAGTGTAACTTAAAAAAAACCTCGTAATCCATGATTACACTGATGAATTCCATGCCTGGTTTAATTTATCGCCTTTATTAGATTTACACGCGGTATATACAGGGTGTTATACCATCCACTGAAAACCTTGAACTGGGTGATTTAGTAAAGTAGGCTATACTGAACAACTTTTACTATGGGACCAATCACGAAATCTAATAAAAAAATATTTTTCATACATTGTGACCGATCGATAACGACATTTTGTATGAAGGAGCCAATTTTTTTTTGAGATTTCGGGGTTAGCTCCATAGTAAAAGTTTTTCAGTATAACTTATCAAATTACTCCGTTCCAGGTTTTCAGTGGGTGGTGTAACACGCTGTATATTTTATTTTTTTAATCTTTATTGCACAAAATAAAAATCATACAAAAGATATCATACAAATCGGACTTAATGCTGCAATTATATGTAAATAATACATATTGGAGCGGCCAGGGTACCCACAAATATCAAGCAGTACCTACTTCTTTGACTTGACATGGCGTTAGATGTTCACTGTTCAGATACTTTTGAGCACCGTGCCCGCTTCTATATATCTGATGGCGATTGTACTTTAGCCAATGCAGTTACTAAATAACTGATCATATTTACACGTTATCATGTCATAAATAAAGAGAGATATTAGGATACATAAAGAGCTATAAAATACAGTATTATTAGCGACAACCTTGCTCGAGAGCATCTCGTTCTTTCACCGACCTAATGCTCTCTGAAGTGCATAAAATAGTAGCTGCATCCACTTCAGCTGCACTTGAGTTTATACAAAGGCGAGTTCCGACACGTTGTCATAAAACACTGCATATTGCATAACTGCCTTCAAAAGTAAAACACTGGAACTTTCATTTTAATAATCGGAGAATTCGGAAAGCAAATAGTTATGTTCGCAGTTCGTTTTGTTTGTGCACTGTTTTATTTACAACATGCAACGGACGTCGGATATCGCCTATTTAACTTAGACATGAGCGCCGATGGCCAAATAGCCGGCGGCGGCGCGCCGGTCAAAATTGATCGGCGGCGGCGGCGAATCGGCGGCGTGGCCTTGAAAACAGTTGTTCATAGAGTTCATAGCAGGACCGAAAACTCAAAATGACAGAGGGATTGAATCAAATGCTCTTTAACTATCGATAAATAATTGACACTTAACAATACATCATCATCAGCCTATCGCAATCCACTGCTGGACATAGGCCTCCCCAATTTCACGCCACCGTCTTCGATATTCGGTTGCTTGCATTGCATCCAGCTCCTGCCAGCCATCCTGTGCAAATCGTCGCTCCACCTTGCCTGAGGTCGTCCTATACTACGCTTGCCGAAACGCAGTCTCCACTCAAGAACTCGTTTACCCCAACGGTTGGTGGTTCTACAGCAAATATGGCCAGCCCACTCCCATCCCCCACTTCAGCTTGTTAATACAGTGGGCTATGCCTATCACTTTGGTTCTCTGCCGAAGCCGAGCATAGCCCTTTCCGAAGCTCGCTGAGCGACCTTGAACTTGTGGACCAGCCGTACCATCAGTGTCCACGTTTCAGCTTCGTACGTCATGACGGGTAGGACGCACTGATTGAAGACTTTTGTCTTCAGACACTGGGATCGACAATGTAAAGACTAGCTTTCCAAATGCTGCCCAATCTAGCTAAATTCTTCTATTTACCTCATCCTCGAAGTTGTTTCCTCCTATCTGCAAATGTTTGCCCGAGCTATACAAATCTACCTCTCGTACTTGCCATTAATGTTGATGCCACGTCCTTTCTAGGTCAGTGTCTTAAACATGTCCTCCATTGCATTTGAGAACGGGTTGCGATTAAGGAAAAGTCCAACCGCACCAGTGTGGATAAGGAGGCATTTACACAAGAGCAAGGCGCGCAGGGCGCCTCGGAAAACTCTATGTGGCTCCGTCGAGCCAGTTAATTCTGGCTTACGGGTCACAACACCGAGTAAGGCGCTCTATGTGTCGCGCCTGCATTACTCCGCCGTACCCGATGATGTAGAGTATGTCCGCTGGAAGACTGGCTTTTTGCTGAGGGTGCAGCAGCTGTGGTGCGCATGCTGCGCCCGCTGCAGGATACCATCGCGAGTGCAGACTTCTAGCCGAAGAGCGTCGTGTTCCGGGGCAATCTGCCGAATTCTACGTCAGATCAGACGACGCAACGGAGCCACGTCGTTACGTTGTCGCCCAAATTTAAGTAGTTTTTATATATTATTTGACATGTCATTTTTTTGTTCGCAGTGACTTGGTTTTTACTGTTATGCTGTGAACTTATTGGAATAAAAATAAAATAAATAAAATGAATGTGGTCTATGGTGCCGTATCCGCTTCGAAATCCAACCTCCGGGTTGGAATTCATCGAGTCTCCGCGCAAGACGGTTCGTGACAGTTTTGGGAACAGCTTATAGACATGGCTTGGAAGAGAAATGGGTCGATAGTTCTTCATCAGGGTTTTGTCACCGTTTTTGAAGAACAGGACGACCACACTTGTACTCCATGCCTCCGGATTTCTCCCTTCAAATAGGACAGCGTTAAAAAGCTTTTGGAGCTCCCTTAGTACGGGCTTACTTCCTGCTTTTAACAAAGCTGTTGTAACGCCATACTGTCCAGGGGCTTTTCCATTTTTAAGCTACTCAAGAGCGATATCGGTTTCGCCGATACTGACTTCTAGCAGGTCTTCAGTGTAGTGGCGTATCAAAGTGGGTCTAGACTAGAATCCTCATTTTCAGGATCAGGTCGAGATGCATGCTAAGTGTATAATCGGCCATAGACGTCTCCCACTTCGGAAAGGACTGCCGAATTTGAAGTAATGACTTCTTCACGGGCTGTTGTCAGCTTCGTGAAGTGGCTTCTTCCTAAAGATTGTACGAACAATTTTCACCCCCGTTTCTGACGATCGCTCTTTCAATCGAAAGAGTATTGGAGCACCGGGGATCGTGTCGTACGTGCTTACTGATCTCTCGGTTTAGAGTCTGTTTCCCTGACCAAGAGACTGGTGGGTTTTCACGTCGTTACTACATTAGCCCTAACTGCCCTAAGGTCTCCCCTGAAAACTTTGACTTTCTGCCCCTGCGCTGCATTTCACAAAATCTCGTACCTTCCACCCCGAGGATGCGAACCACATCTTGAAGGTTTTGGTTAACGTAATACTAATATACGGAGTCCAACCGAGAACAAGAAAACCAAACATGGCTACTAACTTAAATGGATACTTAATTTTGTAACTTCCAGGCGTATAGGTATCTTTGCACTCGACTACAACCATATATTCAGGTACAACCATAATATTTGTCAAACCTTTTCTAAATGTGATATTTACAACGATTTTAGCTATTTTAAACTTTTAATCCTCAGTATTAAAAGAAGCGTAATATTTTGATGCCTCATCAACAGTGATCGGATTAGGTAGTGCCATTTCACGGGAACTCGGTGCGTAAGCTTAGTACGGATATAGCTTTTAACCCTGGGATTTCGTATGAAAAGTTTTAAGTTTATGTTTAGTTCAGAAATGTTGTAAAACTATATTTTTTCAAGTTTTTGGTTACCATAAAACATGACATTGACAAAATATGCAGTTGGTTCACAAACTTTGACATGCATGCAAACAAAAAACATTTTTTTCAAATTATTTTTCAAGGGTCATTCTTAAATAATCATTACCTGCTTTGGCCTTTCTATTGTTTACCTCTATGAATAGCACGGGGCAAAGTGGGACACAAGCAACAGATGTCAATAAGTGTCATGCTATCTCTTTTTACTTGAAAGATAATACTTTAAACCAGGAAAGTATTTTAAGATTACGTATGTTCTTCGGTTCGTTAAGTTCGCTCGCATTGCTCAGTGGTTCATTTTATTTGACTTTGGCTTGTTTACCGGACTTTGTGATCGACCATCTTTTTGTGACTACGTTGGCTAACCCTAATTGGACTCTGATTTGCTTGTGATTGGACTAAGTGTAACTTCCTATCTGAACTGAACAGGCCTCGGCAAATCAAGGAAGAAACTGTTCTAAGTTGGATTGAATCCTATCCCGACTTAAGAGTTTGATTCGACAAGACATTTAATACATTGTACTAAATGTGAAGTTAATATTGGATGTAAAAAGAGTACAGTGAAGCGACACATCGAAGGACTTGTACACAAAACATTAAAAGTATTAAAACACGAACCAAATGAAAGTTTTTACTTTGACTTGATCGAGTTTCTCATACTTATTTTATGATTGTACCATTGTAACTATTAAAAGTAGTATCGAATAAATAATATACGTATTTATAATTACAAAATGTTTTATTTTTGCATCTTCTTAATTTAGGTCAATAATAGTCCGGTAATCCCTGGTCGTATCCATGTTATGTTTAATGTTTGAGGTCATTCACCCGAAATGGCACTACCTATACCGATCACTGCTCATCAAGGTCACGCCGATTCCACGCCGGTGGCGGCGTCGGCGGCGGCGGCGCGAAGTTTTTTACCGGCGGCGGCGGCGCGCCGGTGCGGCGCTCATGTCTAATTTAACTACGCAACCTCGTATCTGTCACACTCATAGGAGGGAAAAAACACCTGTATTCAGAGAGAGAGAAAGGTGATATTTCCATGAATTAATTGCTCCGAGGTTTATTAATCAATAAGTATAGCGACGAAAT
>JALPQI010023818.1:0-15194 GCA_025490895.1 Thaumatotibia leucotreta | reverse complement strand
ACCATTTTTGTTCACTCTGTATTTATCTATTTTTTATGATGCCGAAAAAGATATGTAATACATGAAGTACTTTTTATTTATTATGGGATTGACCTAGGAAGTCGGAAACACTGAAACTGAACAGATACTTCATTCCTTAGAGCACTGGAGTGCCTGTTATGATAATGATCTTCTTACAAATTGTAACAAAAATCTGTTTATACTTGACAGCTATCTACTACACTACAAACTATCGTTATAATCTGATACGATCTTGTCAGACTCTATTAAAGAAAAAAGCCATGAAACATCAGGAAATATTGAACAAGAACTTTACTATGATATTGTATGTAAGAGTCCGATATACATAGACTTGAAACAGTAAATTCTTAATGAATTGATGTTGATACTCGTAAATTGCAATTTTACAATAAAAATAGTTTTGACAAATATGTAAATTATGTAGTATCCAAAAACACGATTATAAGAAACCTTTTGCGACGACGACGTTGATTCATACAATACTGTATGTAGATTTTTCGATATATTTTTTATGCCACCTACTTAAATTTAGGTAATATACCCAAATTTAAGTAGGTGGCATAAGTTTTATGATATAAAACTATGAAAACGGATAAACTCGCGTAAGTATATTAACTAATTTTAACTTCATTCCGACGTTTCGAACACTTTACAGGGTTCGTGGTCTGCGGACCTAGCGTGGGATGATTTTCATAGTTTTATTTCATGAGTAATCCTCGCGGTAACCGAAGAAAATATTATATATTATTTTAATAAGACATACATATATGAAACGAAATTTATTTTTGCATTATTATTTTTATGAAATATACTTTATAAGTACCTACCTACTGAAACTAATCTACTAAACTTTGGTATTCTTTCTTAATTTTGCTCTGGCTAAATACACATTTACTTACTTATTCAAAAAATATGTACGACAATGAAAAACAGTGTTCCATTTTTTTCTTGGAAGATTCATTTTCAGGTAGGCAGGTAGTCAGTCTACTTGAGACCACGGGTGTAACGTCATGCCCGATACGTCAGGATAATATTAAACGTTTATGCGAGTAAGACCTGTTTGTCGTTCAACTATGAGTGATAATTAGGGAAGGATCCCGGTTCTGAATTTGTATGGCAAGAACCGGGAATTCCAGTACTGTACTCGTATAGAAAGCCAGATCCGGGAGCCTAACTAGTAGTGAAGTGATAATGGTGAAAGCTTAAGGACTGATTTTTCAATACCCAGTTAACAAACAGTACCTGTCAAATAAATGTTAGCCCTGTCCTTTTTTGACTGATGATTTAAGAAAAGAATGGTGACAATTTTAACTAATGGAAAGGTTTATTTGGCGATTGAAAAATCAGCCCTAAATCAATATAACTCTTATCGGCTTGCTAGGTTAGGAATGTTAGGATACGTTTATGACTTTATTCATAGTAGGTATGTCTCTGACATCAGTCATTCATTCGACATGCTGAAGCACCTAGAGAATACAGACTATAGCACAGCACAGGTAGCAGAACAGCTGCCTACCATAGTCATAGTCCATAGTCATAGTCATTTATTTATAATATTCTAAATATTACATGTCAACAAGTTATTATACTTATTATACATTCAGAATGGTAAACAAAAAAGAAAAAACCTAATTATAGTGCATATGAAAGTAACAAAGTAAAAGATATGATAATATACAGGGTGTTCGTTTCGATATGCGTTAAATTAGACAGGTTAATTGGGACATTAATAGAAGTTGTCGGGTATATCGGCTTTTGGAAAATTCGATAAAAAAGTTTTTTTTTTGTTTTCATACACAATAAATGAAATAGTAAGTGTGAGAGAACCTTAAGAATAAAATAAAAGTTAATCTCAGGTGACTGACGGCACATGTCAAAATAAGTACCTACCATCAGAATGTAATAAAGGTTGCAATACACAAGCTCAGTGATTAAACTTATTTTTTTAATAACTCAATAACAGTAAGAGTTAAAACACTAGTTTCTTAGAGTAATTAATTATATTTGACCTATACAAGCTTCCCTTAATGTTATAGCATATGAAGAAAAACACGCTGTATAAATGTATAAAAATAATGCCAGGAAAGGGTTTTCTGAAGCAGAGACCTTCGCTTAGCAGCGATTTGCCGGAACCCTGCTCCTGCTAAATTAGTTTCCATTATATTATATATCCATTTATTTATAGGTACAGCATATGCATGTATAAGGTATTTATATAAACGTCTGCGATGTCGCTCGCGCATTACGGGTGATTTTCCACTTTCTCGAGCCCTGTGCATGCGCACGATTACTGTACACCCCACTACGGGATTGGTTAAAGCTTTGTCGGTTATGTTGCCTTAGATATAAGGTATAATCTGGCAAACCAAATTTGGCAGTAGGAAAAACTTTATGCTTCTCTTTCTTTGAGTTGATAACATTATATAGTGTAAATAGTAAACATACAAAAAAAAACAGATACAAATAATTACAAATAATTTATTAGTGGCAAATATAACAAGAATAACAGGACAAAACAAAACAGACAATTTCCTAGGGGCTGGCAACGCCAACTCATCATGTTTTTTATATCCTTGCAAACAAAACAAATGCCCTCAGACTATGCAAGCAGTGTCAAAAATTAATACACCCGTCACTTAACTAAGTCCATTATGTAGTGCAAAATCCTTTCTCTTCGGCATTCCACGGAAACGCCCGAATTAATCTCCCTGTCTCAATTAGCTTCAGTGCAATATATACTGAAGTTCATTGTGACAGCAATATGAATTCGGATGTGTCCGTGAAAAGCTGAAGAGAAAGGATTTTGCACTACATCTGTACCGGGGGGAATCAACTCCTTTTTGTCTGTTATTGCCATGGTTCACCTGAGTCACGCTGGTTTTATGCAAAATTATGCGAATTATGCAAACGTGCATTTTTCTGGTGTTAATAAGCTCTTTCCTACCTATAAACATGGACTACAATGCATAATTGAAATAGTATAATTTTGCATAAAACCAGCATGACTCAGGTGACCTCATAACTATGGCAATAACGAAAAAAACCGGCCAAGAGCATGTCGGGACATGCTCAGTGTAGGGTTCCGTAGTTATTCAAAAACGGCTGGGCCAATTATGTTCAAAATAGTTTTATTTTAAAGTATTGTATAAGCCCACTATTTATGATTTTTTTCTTATTTTTGGACCTACGGATCAATAGTTAGAGGGTGGAGACACCATTTTTGTTCTGGTGCGATTATCTCCAAAAATATTGACTTTAGAAAAAACTTTCTTTTAAGGCCCTTATTCTTTTTAAGAGACCTATTCAATGATACTCCACACTATAGGATTACAGCAAATTAAAAAAATCAACGCCACTTCACCAGTTGGGGATGTATCCGAAAAAATTAATATGTAGGTATATGTATACCTGTACCAAATTGCAGATTTCTAGTATTAACGGCCACTGCGCTATGCTGCGGACAGACGGACGGACGGGCGGACGGACAGACGGGCATGGCGAAACTATAAGGCTTCCGTTTTCGACATTTTTGCTACGGAACCCTAAAAAAGTTGATTCACCCATATACTCCGATGCAAGATTGTCACACGGCACACCAGACTTCAAGACTGGCTGAACCCAGAATTGCCAACTCCTCGTTCCAGTGTGCTTCACATAACACAATCAAGATGCTATCTAGGGCGTGGCCGCCATCTCGAATTTTCACACTCGTCTTCACTCGATACGTTCCGCGAATATGAAACCGAAATCGTTTCAACTGGGAAAGTTGACAGATCATAGGCACTGGCCTACTACCGTGAAAATCGAATTTCAGAAATTTCGAGGATTTTTCTGTGTCACTCAAACGAAGGCGTCAATAGAGTAAGAGAGTCAAATCCTCGAAATTTACGAATTACGTTTTTCGCGGTAGGGCCGCTGGTCTCACCGCGAGCTACTAAACTATGAACTATCGGCTATAAACACGAACAAATCCCACCCATCAGCTATCACTGATGATGATGATGATGATATCCCGCTCGTACTCGCGAATACTTAAGGAACAAGACGGTAAAAAATTAAGGCTGCTTTAATCACATGGCGGCTGCTCATGGCAAGCAAACACGTCACTTCATCAGAAGACTTGTCATCGTCATACACGTTCATACACTATCGTGTACTTCGAAGTCTGCAGCTTCTTGAGGATTTGCCTCTGTAGGTAACACTAATAACCCCTTCGTTGGAGTAACAGAGACAAGTAGTAGGTAGCAGGCCAGAACCCGAAATCCTCGTAGCACTTCTTCTTTGTCGTTTACCCTGTGAGCAACAACTTTTCTTCATGAAATTCGACCAAGAGCCAGGCGCGGATTCAGGGGGAGGCCCTATGATATGATAGTATTTTATACTTAAAACAGCACCTAAGCTTACCTAAGTCCAGTGTCAGGGGGGGGGGGGGGGGCAAGGGCCCCAATTGCCACCCCCCTGGATCCGCGCCTGCCAAAAGCGATGTCTGCTGCTCTTTGTGTACAAGCACGCGTGGTCTTCAGTCCCTTAGTCGACTCTTTCGATACCGAAGGGAAGAGTTGGGGTGGTCACAGATGTATTACCCCAACCCTCCATCTCTTCCCTTCGCGGCCTTAATTTTTTAGAACGTAATGGCTACTTCTTTACGTTAGTCATTTTTTAATATCCAGACATGCATTTTGTTTTGTTTACGAGATAAGTAGATAAAGTTAATAACGCGATATGTTATCGAACATCAGCGGACAATGTCGAGGCATCAACCTGCGTGCATTTACCTCATGACTGGACGATGCACAAGATAACGTGCGGAAACTATTTGTTTTTTCATTTCATGTACAACTTATTAAAATTTTCAACGAACCGGGTTACTCACATAGGTAATTAAAGTCGATTGATTATTCGACAAGTCGACATTTGTCGATTGATCAAGAGGATCACATAATCAACAACTTTAATTGTCTAACGGTATAAATGGGTCAAAATTCTTTTCGTTGTCTTATTTTGTGTCCCTAAAAAACGTGACACAGTTAAATGATAGGTATTTGTATTAGATGATGTTTTGTTTCCAATTTTTGATGTAAGTACCTATGGATTAAAATGAGGCGTGAAAAAGAAATACAAGTGCACCTGATTTGTTTTATATACTCAACCGAGACAGCAACTAGAAGCGTGGCAGAGTGGTATGAAACAAGCCAACGAAAAGAATGTTGACCCAAATAACCCCGAGTTGGTCCCGTTGGCACCAAGACGGGGTCTGATGATGGGATCTTGGAGAAATCCGATCCACATACAGACTGAACAAGTGAACATTTTTATAAGGCGTTGCAGTTGCACGCTTTCTATAGGTACGAGCATGTAAGGTTCTGGCAGAATATCAGCGATGTGGCTTGCCGCATCAACATGCTGAGCCAGCGCCTATTCTCTGCCACGACACATGGTAAAAACAACTATTCAATTGTTTGTAATTTTTCTACAAGTTAGCCTTAAGTTGCATGCCTTTTATTTGTTAATTTCTCTATTTTTATACCTACCATGTAAGTTGTGGAAATTGAATAAAGTCTTTATCTATCTAAATCAGTTGAAGTCGGTTGTTTTGACGATTCTTCATCAGCGTGTGTTCGCCCACCGTTGGGCATACGCCTCTCCAACTTGCTTCCACACAGCGCGGTTGTTTGGTTCCCTCCTCCAAACTGACCCTGCTGTCTCCTTATGTCATCGGACCATCGGGCTGGTGGTCCGGTGATCCGATGGTGATATTTTGCCAGTTGTCAATGCATTTTGCATTCAAGAAGCTAAAATATTAAAATTGTTTATAAACAAGTTGAAAACATTGTGTTACAGGTACTACCAGAAAAGTAAAGGTCTCATAGCAATTTCAATAATTATTGACAATCCGTCTTTAAGTTTAATATTCCTTCAATATTATTGACGCAAAGTTTCCTTTATGAGTAAGACAACCGTAAGAGCGTCAGTCATCAGTGTTTCAAAACCCTATGACTTAATAGGTATGGCCATGATCATCTTCAGATTTTCTGATGACGTACTCGAGTAGGTAAGGACGTAGGTAAATACCAACTCATAAAAGTAATACTGTCGAAGTATCGACACTAAATGAAGCTTTTCTACCGGCCATTAAATTTACACAATGCGGTGGAAACAGAGTTATCCACAAAATGTGGCTTCAAGGACGACATAATGCATGCCATATCAATATTGATATACCTACTATTTTTATTTTATCTGTTTTATAACTGTATAGATTTAAAACTATATGAACAATATTATATTGCCCCCTTTGGATATAATCCACGCTAGATAAGAGAATCTTTGTGGTTAAACTACATGGAATACTGATAAAGAACTTTTTAAGGTCCTGAGTGTACTTTAGAACTTAGAAAAGTTGGAGTTTAACGTGATGCACAAAAATAAATGTAACTCATAAAAACAAAGCTAGGTAGGCCTAGCTAATTATGTGATACAACGAATACACATCGAAATATCAATCTAAACAAGAGTAATGTATGAAAAATTACCTATTGTTTAACTTTTCATTCGATTTGTTAAGCATTTCTTTTTATTTTGCCTATTTTTATAACTTATGGGTAATTTAAGCTCTTTCGATCCCAAAAGGAAAAAATGTCCCAACATTTTCATTCATTCTCATTTTTATTTTGCTACCGTAAATGTCATTAAAAAATCCTACGCTAGAAAAGGTAGAAGGCACCATTTCGTCTAAGCAGCTGAGATATAAGTACTACCCTAGACCCTCATGACTGCATGCATGATGTGAACAACCCGCAAAGCGAAAGGACGCATATCGCGGCATCAGAAAGTAAGAGTGTTCATGGTGACAGCCGCGCGTGCTGAACTTGAGCTAATGTGTATGGATAGCAGAAACATCTAGAATACATCATCAGCCTATGTTAGTCCACTGCTGGACGTAGGCCTCTCCTATTAACTATGCGTATACTCGTAGACGCATTAGGAGGTAAATGCCCATAATCGCCACGCTGGGCAAACGGATTGGCGATCGCAGTAATGTGTCCACTTATCCACTATGATGACGCTGCTGCCCATCATCAATCTTGTAAAATGGTCAGAGACACTTCAATCCCTTAGTCGACTCTTACGACACCCGCAGAAGGAGTTGGGGTGGTGACAAATATGTATTCTTACTGCCGTCACCACACGGCATAACTAAAACTAACTAGAATACATAAAACATTATTAGTTGCGAGACTGCCCTGGATTAGCATCGACAAAATCATCATCAATCGATATAGGAGCTGCAACTGTTGCAAAGCTTAAATTGGACTGGGTGGGACACGTCTGCCGGATGCTGGATGACCTGGATGCTTAGCCAAGTTGCCAATCGCTAACGCTTAGTAGCGTATCGTAGTTTTCCCTCTCTGTCACTCTTTGTCTAAGCACCCTGTGGGCTAAGGTAGCCACACGTTTGGGTGCCACAAATTGTAAGGCGTCGTAGTAGACCGCGCCAGAGATGGGGTGACGAGCTTAACGCCTTTGACAAGGACTGGTGGGAGACTACAGGGGATAGGGATACGTGGAAGAATTTGAGGGAGGCCTTTGCCCTGCAGTGGGACAGTATGGGCTCTTAATAATAATTAGTTTTAACTAGGAAAACTTCATAGCTTCATTCGTCTTACCACTCAAGAAACTCGCCTTCTTGATCTTAGAACATCACTTTCTTGATTTTCCTTCTTTGAAACTAGCTTTATCTGGGTATACTTCATCGCCAAGGTCCTGGTACTCAAGAGCCGCACCTCTTCATCTTGATCTTCTTTGACACTAGCTCTCTCTGGGAAAACTGCGTCGAGAGCCTTCTTGATCTTGAAATTCTCTGACACTAGCTCTATCTAATCATCATCGTCAAGGTCATTTCCCTCAAAAGCCTTAACTTCTTGAACTGTCTTCTCTGATACTCTGCTCCATCTGGGTAAACTAAAAACCTGGTTGTACTACTGGCTAGCTTTCTATGTATTTAAGTGCCTGATGTACCTATCTATTATACTCGTATCTATTTGAACTCACGGTTTAAGGTTTTAAGTTGGTGATAAGGCCAAAATTGTGTTCTAAAAGTGAGAGACAATGAAATAATGCAATGTTTTAGCTTTGTTTACATGTTTTCAGATTCTACTGACGGACGGTATCTGTTATCACGTCATCAGCTGCTGGAGCCTATTTCTCGAAAGCTTGTAACTAGTAATGCAAGCGGAAGTCCTTATCATATTAGTGATGTTAAAAAGAGACTTCCACTTGTATTACAAGTTACAAGCTTTTGAGAAATGGGCCTCTGGCCGTAGGCATCTCCTATAAACTGTGTGTATTGACCCATTAGGAGGTAAATGCCCATAATCGCCACGCTACGCAAGCGGATTGGCGATCGCAGTAATGTGTTCGCTACGATGACGGTGATGCCTATCATCAATCAAATCACAGAATGGTCAGTGACACTTAAATCCCTTAGTCGACTCTTACAGCCGCAGGAAGAGGTGGGGTACAAATGTATTCTTATTACCCACCACACGGCTATCTATTATATTATTATACTTAGCTTATCTATTATATTTACTTATTATTATATTATACTTTTTGCCGACGCTACAGGAGGTGACGCATGCGCGAGCAGATCTCGCCGAAATTGTCCCCGCTCAATTTCCCGCGGCTTTCCATATTGTGACGCTTGCGCAACGCAAGTAATTCGATTACGCAAACGCGAAACTGGAGACAATCATTTCATATACGTCCCAAAATATTGCAATAATATTAGTAATCGCAACTCGCAAGATTTAGTTCGTTCTCATTAAGTAAATCGTGGCTTATTTTGCTCTAGGACCTACTTACTTTGCGCCCCTGTTTTAGAGTTGAATCTTTAGTTTGGCGACCGTTTTCTAGTCGTAATCCATTATTACATAATTAATAAACTTCCATATACAATAGAATTTAATTTTATATTCAGTTTCTATGAATCTGACAGCTGTTTGGACCTTACGCCGCGCCGCCTGGTGGCAGAAAAAATATCGAAAACCCTCATTGGAACACTAAGCTACTCTACAACCATATCAAAATGAAAAGAAGTTTGAAGTGTCTTATAACCTGATAGATAACGTGACTTTGGCATGGTTACTGAGTGGCCTAGGGTTCCAAAGGTTACCTACAACTTACAATAGAAAAATGTTTTGTAAATATCATAGTAGATGTCACACCGTTTGCTGAAACGCGCGTGTGCACGCAAGCGGTGTGCCATTTAATTATGATATTTATAATTTGCATACGCTATAACGCACACACTGTCGCACACGCTTCCGGTGTGGCTCGGCCTCCCTAAACTTGGCAGAATTTAAAAAAATCGTGCGTTTTAGCCTCCTCGCCGCTGGGTAGAACAAAAAATTGTCTTTAAAAAAAAACAAAAAGTGGGGCAAAAAGTATGAATCTTTTAAGATACACTGCCAAGTTAAGGGTTAAACCTCCGGCGCCGATAGATCAGTCACAGGCGTCCAAAATTTGGGTCACTGAGTCAAAGTTTATATCGAGTTTCAAAATAAATTGATTCGTTTTCTACGACATTCCGTTAAGAAATCGCCAACGCAGGAAGCGGGGTCGGAAGGTAATATCCGGTACGAAACCCCTTTTACACGAATTTGTTATTCCGTCTCGGCTGATTTGGTATCAGGCGTTGTGAATACAAATCGATTAATAAGGCGAGGGTGGTCGATTTGCATCCATTTTTAAGGTAAGTTTGAGTAGATTCACTGCCGATTCCCATCTGGGTCGCGTTTTATGAAGTTACAATTTACAATTTCGCTGTTTTCCATAACGCACGCACGTATTGGCTAGAAAGAGAGGCAATGAACATGTGTATTGCAACCTTTATTTTATTACATTCTAATGTTACTTATTTTGACATGTGCCGTCAGTCACCTGAGATTAACTTTTATTTGATTCTTAAGGTTCTCTCACACTTACCATTTCATTTATTAAGTATGAAAACAAAAAAAAAAAATTTGTCGAATTTTCCAAAAGCCGATATACCAGACAACTTCTATTAATGGCCCAAGTAACCTGTCGAATTTATCGCAAATCGAACATCCTGTATATGATACAGTCAAAGACAAAATAAGGACATATATTTGAACGTTTTTGTATAGGTACACCTATACAAAAACGTTCAAATATATGTCCCAGTGCACTCTAATCCTGTGTAATAAGAACGTCGTAACATATTTACAAGCGGATTCTTTCGATACTTATTTTTGCACTTGACTGTACTTGATAGGTCACGTAGGACACGTATTTTCCCGTCTTGTAGCTAGCTACCAAATGGGAAAGTTGTTCCCACCTGGCGCCCATTTCTCAAAAGCTTGTAACTTGTAATACAAGTGGAAGTCTCTCTTTGATACCATTAAATAGATAAGGACTTCCGCTTTTATTACAAGTTACAAGCTTTTGAGATATAGACCCAAGGGGTAAATAGGAATGACGGGGTAAATAGGAATGTTGAATAAACTGGATCTTTTAGTTCGTGACTAACAGGCCAGTTTAGAAAATATTTTTTTATATGTGTTAGTCTAAACACTGCCTTATCCGGACAAATTCGCCTTGCGCGCAGCGAGAACCACCGCGACCTACTACTACTCGTCGCGTTTGGCAGTACGGGTCAGCAGATTGGGACGGATTGCGTGAATTCTACGCTTCGTACCCTTGGAGGCAGCTCTGTTTCGCATCGGATGATCCTGACTCCTGTGCGACTAATGTCGCCGAGACGATACAGCTGGGAATGGACTGTTTCATTCCCAACTCACTAATCGCTACAGGAGCAAAGAAGCGACCTTGGTTTAACCGGCCCTGTAAAGAAGCTGCGGTTCAAAAGCAGGCTGCTTACAGGGCTTGGACCAAGGCCGTAACTGATAAGGATCCGAACGTCTCTGATGCGAAACGCAGACTGAATGCTGCCTCGAGGTCCTGCAAAAGAGCTGTTGCCAGAGCAAAATTTGATTTTGTCGGCAGATTTGGCGAGAAGCTTGCAGGCCACCCTTCCGGGAGTAGGGCCTTCTGGTCACTTGCCAAAGCTGCCGAGGGAAACTTTTGTCGGTCGTCCCTGCCACCACTGCGAAATGCTGACGGTAATCTGGTCCATAGTGCAAAAGAGAAAGCCGATCTTCTAGGTGCTCTTTTTGCCTCGAACTCGACTGTGAGCGATGACGGCAGCATTATACCGCCTACCATCCCGCGGTGCGCACACTCCATGCCAGAAATTCGCATCTCCCAGAAAGATGTTCGGCGGGAGTTGCTGTCGTTAAACGTTCACAAGTCGAGCGGGCCAGACGGCATACCTGCAGTGGTGCTTAAACGTTGTGCTCCTGAGTTGTGTCCTGTGTTAACGCGTCTCTTCGCTCTTTCCAGTATCAAACGGGAAGTTCCATCTTCGTGGAAGACGGCCCTTGTGCACCCTGTTCCAAAAAAGGGTGACAGATCGGATCCATCGAATTATAGGCCTATCGCTATCACCTCCCTTCTCTCTAAGGTCATGGAGCGTATAGTTAACGCTAAGCTCCTTGGTTACCTAGAAGAACACGATCTTATAAGCGACCGCCAGTATGGCTTTCGCCACGGTCCACATAGGAGTATATGCATTAAAAAACCGCTTAAAAGTCGAAATAGCTAAATCAGTCAAATTCACCGCCTAATGTTTTTTTTACATTCCTGACTAACCGGTCCACCTGATACAAGGCCTAAAATCTCCCACCCCTCACGAATCCCTGAGCAAGATAGGTCGGAACCTAGTTATTGTTACAAGTGTACGATTTTGTTCTCGGCGATTTCATCTTTGCAAAGTTTACTTTTTGTCGTGGTATTTTTGTGTGGCCGCGGATTGAGAAAAAAGCTTTTGAACATGGAAGATGAAGGTATGTACTTTATTATTCTGCAATAGTTTACCAATATTGGTTATAAATAATATATGTAAAACCTGGTTAATTTGTGTAGTTAAATCTCGATATTTTTACTATGAAAATTTAAGACAATCGTATTTTTGTTTATGTGTCGGGACTTGGCAACTTAGTTTTTTTAGATCGAAATAATGTTAAGGTATTTGTACATCGATTTTATAAGAAAAACTGTCCGCATACGTCCGCCATTCAGATTTTCAGTAGGTTAAAGTTACAGCGTCATTAAATGTAAATTATTTGAATATCATACTTTGTTGGTTTTTGTTACAGATTCTTTGGAAATGCTTTAAGAATTTGGTAAACGAACATTATTCAGAATATTGCAAGCATGTGAAGGAAAGAAAACAGGAACATTTTTCTTCTTTTTTCGAAGAAAGACGGTTTTGAATTACTCATTATCGTGAGACAACCCAGCGCTCCCAGGCTACGCGATGGAAACGTGTAACATAAAAACGACTTGCGAAGGCCGAAGGCCGAGGTTCGCGCAGGGCCGAAGGCCCGGAAAGCTCCCCGCCGCGCGCTCGCCTGCGAGGCCGAGAAACGAGCTGCGGGAGGTTCCAATTCCCGGCGATACCTACAAACATATCCAACCCCCATGCAATTCCCTGCACAAATGTTAAGGCACAACTTTGACAAATCAGACAAAACTATATTTCCTGGCCTGCCTCCCACAAGAAGAGGCTGCACTGCGCAAAATACTATTTTTTAGGGTTCCGTAGTAAACTAGGAACCCTTATAGTTTCGCCATGTCTGTAGCATAGCGCAATGGCCGTTAATACTAGAAATTAGCAATTTGGCACAGATATAAATGTATATTAAACACATACACTTTTTTCTTATAATTTGTCGTAAAGTGGGGATGTTTATTTTAATTTGTTATAATTCTATAGTGTGGGGTATCGTTGAATAGGTGTTTAAAAAAGATAAGGGACCCAGAAAAAAAATGATTTATAAAATATTTTTTTTCGGAGATAAACGCATCAGAATAAAAAAAATGTTCTCCCTCCCCCTCAAACTTTTGATCCGTGGGTCCAAAAATATGTTAAAATATCACGAATCGTGGGCTCATAGAATACTTTAAAATAAACCTATTTCGAACATAATCAGCCCAGCCGTTTTTGACTAACTACGGAACCCTATATTGAGCATGGCCCGACATGCTCTTGGCTGGTTTGAAATATATAATTACAATCAAATTTTTTGTTTTATTCCTTAAAATCCTCAAAAAACCAATGAAATATTTTTAAACGGTTTTATGATTGAAATACTCCTATGTGCGGTCGCTCTACCGGTGATCTTCTAGTGTACCTCACTCACCGCTGGGCATCAGCCATTGAGAGTCAAGGCGAGGCTTTGGCAGTCAGCCTAGATATAGCGAAGGCGTTCGATCGGGTCTGGCATAGGGGCCTTTTGTCGAAGTTGCCATCTTATGGACTGCCCGAGGGATTATGCAGATGGATTGCTAGCTTTTTGTCCGGCAGACGCATTCGTGCCGTAGTAGACGGTAGCTGGCGTCCCGCAAGGCTCTGTGCTATCCCCAACGCTGTTCCTTCTGCATATCAATGACATGTTGTCTATCGGCGACCTCCATTGCTATGCGGATGACAGTACTGGGGATACTTTTTACACAGGCCGTGCTAATATCCCTCGCTCTGTGGTACTGGAAAGTCGCGGAAAACTTGTGTCTGACATCGAGAACACTTTATCTAGAGTCTCGTTATGGGGTCGGGATAACCTAGTCAGGTTCAACCCCACAAAGACTCAAGTTTGCGCGTTTACCGCTAAAAAAACCCCATTTACTGTGGCTCCAAAGTTCCAAGACACAGCTCTTACCATGTCAGGGAGTATTAGGATCCTCGGAGTCGACATTTCCAACGACGTCCAATTCCGATGTCACCTAGAGGGAAAAGCTACGCTGGCATCCAAAAAGCTCGGGGTGCTCAATAAAGCGAGGGGATACTTTACTCCGGGGCAAAGACTTCTGTTATATAAGTCGCAAGTCAGACCCCATATGGAGTATTGCTGTCACCTCTGGGCAGGAGCACCTGTATACCAGCTTGCACCCTTTGACTCGGTTCAGAGACGAGCTGTCCGAATAGTCGACGATCCCAGACTCACAGGCGGTATTGAACCCTTAAGTCTAAGGAGAGACTTCGCCTCCTTATGTGTGTTCTATCGTCTGTACAATGGGTCGTGCTCTGAAGAACTGTTCGACATGATGCCAACGTCCACTTTTCATCATCGCACCGCTCGCCACCGACTGGGCGCTCATCCTCACACCTTGCAACCTAAATGGTCGCGCACCGTGCGGTTCCAGAGGAACTTCCTCCCGCGGACGGTCCGTCTGTGGAATGAGCTCCCTGCCGAGGTTTTCCCGATGGACTACAGTATGGGTTTCTTCAAAAGAGGAGTGTACAAGTTCTGATTGGGTCGGCAACGCGCATGTGACACCCCTGGGGTTGCAAGCGCCCATAGGCTACGGTGACTGCTTTCCATCAGGCGGGCCGTATGCTTGTTTGCCACCGACGTGGTATAAAAAAAAAAAAAAAAAAAAAACAGCCCTTACTTACAAACTAGTCTGTTAGCCCAGGACAAACGTCCTGGGCTAACAGACCAGTTTACCCTACATTCCTATTTACCCCGTTTTACATTTTTTTTTTGTGTTCTACTGACAGACGATATACATTACATAGGTAGGGTGCACGAACTCTAAATGTAGGGTATAGATAGTTTTATTCATATGAATAAGACGCGAACATAAATGAAACAAAGCCAGTAGTTGTACAATAAATATAAACTTTAATTTAAACATAATCTTTTATAAATAACATTTAAGCATAAGTGCCGTTCTATTTTATTTAGTTTACTACATGTTTACATTTCACGGAAATAGTGAAAAAGTATCGTCCAGTGTGTATAAATTATATAATGTCAACAAAATTTTGGAACCAATATTTCACTTTTTAAAAATAAAGTTATTTGTATGACAACGCACTACAATTATATTATGTTTACGTTAAAGCATAGCTATATATATGTCATAAGATGAATCGTCTCTGGTATATTTCCATAGGTACACAATTGACAACATTTATTGTGGCAAGGAATGTAACTACATATTTAGAAATACTGTAAAACATTAGAAACTTCTCCCTTATTCATAACGTAACTTAGCAAGCCGGTAAGTTTTTATTCATTACTTGA
>JALPQI010023817.1:0-19163 GCA_025490895.1 Thaumatotibia leucotreta | reverse complement strand
TATCAAAGCAAGTGAGTGGATAAAATAACTGTCAAGAACTGACCGAACCTGAACTGAATCGCATTAAGAGATCATGGTAGCCCCCAGACCAGAACTTCATATATGGAGAGAATGACAGTGATGATGATGTGACATAGTTAGTGTTGTACCTACATAGAGATAGAGACATGGTGATGTCTTCTGGTTGCCCTGAAAATCAGCGCGAACTCGCATACGATGTATACGACTATCCTTCAGATGGCGAGGGTGGCACCGAGCTATGGAGACGGCTATGCTCGGAGTTTCTCTGCGTGATCGAATCAGAAATGAGGAGATCCGTAGGCGAACTAAATTTACTGATATAGCCGTCCGGATTAGCAAGCTGAAGTGGCAAAGAACAGGCCACATTGCACGCAGAACAGATGATCGATGGGGTCTAAAAGTGCTCGAGTGGAGACCACCCACAAGATGGGCAGACGACCTTATGAAGGTCGCCATCGCCGGGACACGCTGATGGATGCAGGTCGCATCTAACCGGTACATGTGTACGTCCAGAGGGGAGGCCTATGTTCAGCCGCCTTGCTGTCAGCGCTGTGTCAGCGCTGCGGCAGCGTCGAGCCTAAAAATGGTATTCACTAATGTACTTTAAACGACACTAGTGCTCGGCGACGAATGCGGCGTGAGCTGGAACTACATTGCGTCGAGAGTTTGACGTTTAATGTACGAACTTCGTATTCTCTAACGAAAAACAGCGACGAACTCGCCCACAACCTCGCTCACAGCCCCGATTCCTAATGTCAAATCAAACAGCTAGGATTTTAGACAAGGCTGTCTCGACATCGAGCTCGTTGACGAACGCAGCGTCGAATGTGTCAATAAGAGAATAGCATAGCAGCAGTGGACGTCTTATGGCTGAAATGATGATGATGATGAAAGTTTAATGTGATACCTTGTAATATGTTGCTCTCAACAGCACTGCCGTAGCGGTACGCGGCCAGCGCCGAGGTGACCGCGAACAGGGCTCCGGTGAACACGAATCCGCACACTACAGCTCGGTTGATCTTGCGGCTGTCCTTCATGTCCACTTGGATGGTGAGTAACATCGGGTGAATGTCGAACTGGAATTAAACGAACCTTTGGTGACTTGATTGTTTATTTATTTGCATTCATGAATAAGTATCCGATCACGCAGAGAGACTCCTAGCATAGCCCTCTCCATAGCCCTTTCGGTGACTTTGAGCCTTCTTATGAGGCCCATTGTAAGCGGCCACGTTTCAGTACCGTATGTCATCACTGGCAAAAATGAGACCTTCCGCAGCAGAACTAAAGTAGCCGAAATAGCTCTCCGAATCGCTAAACTGAAGTGGCAGTGGGCGGGGCACATTGCGCGTAGAACCGATGGCGTTGTGGCGGGAAGGTTCTTGAGTGGCGGCCACGTACCGGAAGGCGTAGCGTGGGTAGGCCCCCCACTAGGTGGACATTGTGGCAATCTTTGAGGGAGGCCTATGTTCAGCAGTGAACGTCTTTCGGCTGATATGATGATGATGATGATGATGAATAAGTATAAGTTGCATGAACCCTGAGGGGTGTTGCAATTACATTAATACTTTTTTTATTGAATTGTATTGTATCCTGGCCATTTTTTTCCGCAACTCGACACGTGCCTATTTTGCGTGGTCCCAACGCTGGCCCAGTACTTGTTGGGGACTTCACATACACCCTTGAATTTCTTCGCAGGTGTATGCAGGTTTCCTCACGATGTTTTCCTTCACCGTAAAGCACTAATACATTAATACTTATTCCTATTAATAATTATACATTTTAAACTTACATTAGGCAAGGTCTTTCCTACTTACCCATACTATTTTTGGTATGCCTATAACTGGTAACAACTCACAGGTTATTGAAAGTCTTTTTTGAAACAAGAAGTTTATTTTGAGAGTATTTGAGGGTGTTTTGGTAGAATAATGATTATTTTTCAAACAATTTGTTGAGAGAGTAGTACTTATGCTTTATTTGTGAGTAGATGTTTTAGTTTGTTTATAAATAAGTACTGTGTGTGTGATATATCATACAGCGTTCGCGAAAACGGGCGTCTTTCCTGTGAAAATTGCAGAAGTTAACGGTCCTGGGACATACAAATTAGGTTTTGACCACATCATTCTTAAGACCAGAAACCAAATATCGGCTTGTTCGTCGAACAAGATACTTAGAGTTCTAGCACTTCTAGAGCCCTTAACTTTCATATGAAAGTCCACAGGAAAGATTTGTAACCTAACTCATACAAACAAATCTGTATGACCCACCTGGAAGGCGATGATTCCATAAGCCACGACCAGATCTTGGAGCTGTGGTCTCTCGAGGAGACCAGCGCTGGGAGGAGACACGTCGTCCAGCAGGATACACGTCCAGGTGCAAATGGCGACCGTGGTTACGATGCATACTGAAGCGACGGCGAGCGATCTACAAGATAATTTGTTACCGTAAAACCATGCAACTATAGTCCAGTACTACAAATATGGCTCAGTACACACGTTCAACTCGTACTTGAGCATCAATGGAAATATTTTATTTTGGTTTTATCTAAGTTTTTAAATCAATAATGACGAGACTTTGTGTAACAACTGCATCAATAATATAATAATTACACTAAATCGAAGATATTTGACTTAGTTTTGGACCATAGTTGGGAGCTTTTGGACTATAGTTGGGTAGTTTTACTGTCAAAGATATTATTTTGTATATATAGTACGAATTCTGCTAGAAGAAAACTGACTCTTGGCTAGCTGCATCTTATTTACTCAAGCGAACAACTAGGGTGCCCCCGTTTCTCATTATCAATGATTTCGTAAGTATTTGTTTTTTCCTTGCGCGATAACTCTTCTCTGTATCTAATTAGGTTATGAGTTGTGATTTTCAAAACAATTCACACAATTGAGTGGTCACGATCTTCGCCCCGGGTCTTTCTTGCTGCAGAGGTTGTCCATTGCGGTTCGTGCGTAATGGACACCTTTGTGTCTCGGGGGGAAACGTAGAACAGGTTTGGCTAAGGGTTAGTTTACCTAAGTACTTAATTTTAGGATAGGGTTAAGATTAAGTTTTAAGTACCCATTTTAATGTAATAATTTTCATTTGTATGCTCCAGTTTAATAAACAGTTTTTATACACACTTGATAATTTACAGAACTCTTCAGCTCACGGAGCCATACGAAAGCTATGTATTTAGTCTTACGAGTCTTACAACCAAGATATTTGAGTAACCTTAACCCTTCGTATGTCTAAGCACTGATCAGTGACGAGAAAACTACCTATTAGAAAAAAATATGCGCGACAGACCGGGGTAAGTAAGATGGGAACTCAATTGGTGCAGATACAAGAGCAGTATTTTTCCTATATAAGAAAGACTTACTTCATGTCCTTAGGGGATCCAAGCCACATGACGGGGCACAGCAGTAGTCCTATGATGACCATCCACACGCAGTACGAGATGCCGACGCCGCCGCCTGTGATCTTCCACCAGAACAGCTGCATACTTTGTGACGCTGGAGTGGAACATTGAAAGATAAGTCTTCCTCTTTAAAAATGATGATTCTAAGTGATCTCATTGAGACAGAAACATATAAATTCGGATGTTTCGAACATTTTATGGATTGAACATTTACTTAAAGATGTCCGTCAAGATCTTAGGGAAGCTAAGATTTAAGATACTTTGGAGCAAATTGACGCGCCAGAGTGCCAATAATTTTATAAATGGCCATGCTTAATGGTAGCCTTCAAGAGAATTGGCCTGAATGTAATAACAGAAATATAAAATAAGAATGACGCCAATCCAGGTGGCTTATCATTTATCATCGTCACGCGTTTGCTGTTTATCGTGCTACTGGTCACTTTCCAATTACAACCTAACGGCAACAACGACAAACGATTACGGTACCATCATAAGCCTACAGGCCTTTGTTATTATTACCGATATGAAGTGTTATCAATTGCAAAGGACTTTTTTGTTTTTTTTTTGCAATTTTTTTGTTGCAGCAATTTATTACTATAATTAAGAAAAAACAAGAGGAACAATATTACATTCTGTGATTAAATTTACTTTTAGTCAATATACTAGGTACCCTTTGCCTTAACAATGGTCTTCAAATGGTAAAAAAATATTTGCTCACAGCACGTTTGTGACCACTGAGTAGTGGTATGTGCCAGTGAAATACGATCGCTTTCTTTATTGCATTTATACTACCATGTTTAATTGCTCTCACCTTTCTCTTCAAAATAGACCAGATAAAAAGTCCGAAACTCAATGCACTGGAGAAATGACACGTGAAATTCGGGTTTCAGCCATTTTTGGTTCTTACGATCTTTATAAGCCGAAGCTCAGTTTCGTTCTTATGTTTGCGATCTACAACCCAAATGTTTGCGTGCCTAAGACTTCAATGCGGTGTCCAAAACATATTTCCGATAATAAACCGCTATTACTTTGACACCAGACTTAATAAAATCTACTTGGTAACACTTATTCATATCGTTCATCCTGTAGGTACCTATTATTAGTCCGCCTCCTGAGGCTGGCCAGTCGCTGCTTAAATCCAAAGTACAATTAGCTGATTTCTTACCAACAATGAAGTTGGGCACGCCAGCGCTAAAGACGGTGGCGTCTATGAGGAACGTGACGAGCCGTCTGGCGTGCTTCCCAAACGCCAACTCTGCCACTGCGGCGTACGGATACCTGAAATTCATCTAAAATTAAAGCACAATCAATTTCAGGTCAATTTAAACGGCACTTTACGAGATGATACAGTCACCAGTATGAAAGTAACTCAAATGATCAATATCGCGATCTTCGTCTGCATCGTGAATTAATCCCTTATCTGGAAGAGAGTGTTCTCTATGGACACTTGCATGAAAATTTTCTCATGAGCATTTTACAGTCATTTTAGGAAATTAGAATGTTTTGCAACAGTATATCTCGTGTGTTCGTAATCCGAGCAAATGCTACACTACTATTACAGTCTTGGTAAATGGAATCAACCCCCACTCTCTTGTCCCTCGTGTGAATTAAATCCGATAAATTGTTTTATGACCTTTATTGGCCCAAATGGAAAACTTCTGACCTGTTCTTCTCTCTAATGTCGGGAGCGATTTCCCGCGCCAGAATCCAGCATCGACCGAGCAGCATCGATGTGTAGATCTGCAGTCCGAAGACTACCAGCACTAAGGGGATTCCGTATAAACCTGTAAAAAGAAATTGGAAGATTCTGGTATTCGATATCAGGTGTCTGATGATTTAACTATGACCATGTGCTACGGTTTATGTACGATACACCTAATACGATGTTTAGTACGAATATCATAACATAACACCTAGGATCTGATGGTCTACCGCGAAGGCACGTATACTCCATTTCAAATACCATGACCCGATGCTACTGCAAAGTTTTATGTAGCATCGGGCCATTGGTATTTGAAATGGAGTATACCACGTTCGACATGTCGCCTCTCTGTCACACTAATATACGTTTCACAAGTGCGAGAGAGCTGCCGTCTTGCTGTTGGGGTATGAAGTGGACACTGGAACTACACTCTCACCGCACTTTATGACGCTCTTTCGCAGCGCCACGACGTAACACGCCGAAGGTCTATGCACAGCACGGTGAACAAGCTCTCTTGTCTCGCCGGTGGAGCATGAAATGGACACTAATGGACTCTCACCGCACGCTATGACACTCCTTGGCAGCGCCACGACGTAACACGCCGAAGGTCTATGCGCAGCACGGTGAACAAGCCCTCTTGTCTCGCCAGTGGAGCATGAAATGGACACTAATGGACTCTCACCGCACGCTATGACACTCTTTCGCAGCGCCACGGCGTAACACGCCGAAGGTCTATGCACAGCATGGTGAACAAGCTCTCTTGTCTCGCCGGTGGAGCATGAAATGGACACTAATGGACTCTCACCGCACGCTATGACGCTCTTTGGCAGCGCCACGACGGGAAACACTCCAAACAGGTCGACGATGCACAGCACGGTGAACAGAACGCTCAGCCCGCCTGCGGTCTCGCCGGTGGAGTATGAAGAGTGGTGGGAGATCAGTTGCGGCTTTGGGGTGCCGAGGCGTTGCATGGCTGGAGGATACTTCATGGTTGGAATCTAGAAATAAAAACATTTAAACTTACCCCCTTATTCATAAACGTTTGTTAACTTAACAAGCCGCTAATAATTGTTTGTCCCTTTCGGTCTTAACAATGTGTCCTTAAGAGCAAAAGGGACAAACAATTATTAGCGGCTTGTTAAGTTAACAAACGTTTATGAATAAGGGGGTTAGTTCTTAACGCGAACGAAGTATGTCCGCGTTAATAATACAGCGGCAGCTCATGATAAGCACACAGATTTGATACCTACTTTCCGATATATACGTTAGTAGGTAGCTATTTAGAATCAGAATCAGAATATTTATTTGTATAAACATAGGTAGATACACATAGAAACATACATAAAGGTGGTGGACATTTCGATTAAATTTTAGAGCACTACGAGTATTATGTTTTACCCACAAAATGCGGTGCACAAATGTAATGCTTACAAGACTAATATGCTACATGCATACAATTTAAATAAATCTGTTGAATATAAAAGAAGCCAATTTAATTAAAAATGTCATGAGCTGAACTATTAGGTAATGTCGTGATTCATATAAAAATGCCAATTGAATTAAATAATAATATAATATTAATAATTGAAGTTACTTGCTACAGTTTATCACGGATTGTTTGTTCAAGAATCTGCAAGTAAGTACTACTTATTATACTATACTAATTTCGTTGTATTTTCCGCTATTTCATTACCTATTCATATACGAAATCCATTGACATTGGATTCTGTGGTCTAGATCTAAATGTCATCTTCTAAACCAGTTTAAAATGATGAAATACCTAGTCATTATCATCAATTAACGATTATGTAATAAAACGAGTTTAGTGTTTTAGCTCTCTAGGTTTGTTTACATTATTACGATTTTTTTTAATAAGTACGGTCGGCTCTAATATATGTAGGTATACGATTTTGATCCTTATGAATTTGACATATGTTCCAAAATGTAGGTATACATATTATTAGACGTGACTGTACAATATGAAAATATTAAAGAACTGAATCTATATATATAAACGGCAATGTCCTGACTGACTGACTGACTGACTGACTGACTGACTGACTGACTTAAATCAACGCACAGCCCAAACCGCTGGTCCTAGAGAGTTCAAACTTGGCATGGACATTCTTTATAATGTTTAGAGGCGCACTAAGAACGGATTTTTGAAAATTCATCCCGTAAAGGGGTTAAATGGGGGGTTAAAGTTTGTATGGGGAAATAAGATTAGTTGGACTATTTTATTCGAAACTTCACAGGAATATTTTTAATAATAAATAAGTAAACACATGTTTCAGGTTTTTTGAAAATTCATCCCTTAAAGGGGTTAAATGGAGGGTTAAAGTTTGTATGGGGAAATAAGATTAGTTGGGCTATTTTATTCGAAACTTCACATGAATGTTTTTGACAATAAATAAGTAGACACGTATTTCAGGTTTTTTGAAAATTCATTCCCTATGGGGGTTAAATGGAGGGTTAAAGTTTGTATGGGGAAATAAGATTAGTTGGGCTATTTTATTCGAAACTTCACAGGAATGTTTTTAATATTAAATAAGTAAACACATGTTTCAGGTTTTTTGAAAATTCATCCCTTAAAGGGGTTAAATGGAGGGTTAAAGTTTGTATGGGGAAATAAGATTGGTTGGGCTATTTTATTCGAAACTTCACATGAATGTTTTTAACAATAAATAAGTAAACACGTATTTCAGGTTTTTTGAAAATTCATTCCCTATGGGGATTAAATGGAGGGTTAAAGTTTGTATGGGGAAATAAGATTAGTTGGGCTATTTTATTCGAAACTTCACATGAATGTTTTTAACAATAAATAAGTAAACACGTGTTTCAGGTTTTTTGAAAATTCATTCCCTATGGGGGTTAAATGGAAGGTTAAAGTTTGTAAGAAGGAACCAGATTCGTTGGGCTATTTCATTCAAAACTTCATAGAAGTATTCTTGCCAATGAAGATGTAGGTATTTATCTACATACCATGTTATATACGAGTAACATAGGTACGATGAATACGTAGATAGATACTTTTAATATTAAATTTTGGTAAGTAATGCAGTTTGCTACATAAAAGGTCATTGTGAGGTTTTATTTTTTAAGTCTAGACAAAACCATATTTATTTGTTTGTTCGTTAAAAATATCTACAATTTGCATGGCGACATATGATTCAAAGCGAACGAATTTCAAATGTTTGTTTGACAGCTCGCGGACAGTATATGTATAACCAGCTCGGGTACACGGGCCGCCTCACTGTAAATTCAGCTTTCTAATTCGTGTAGTTTATTTGCAATTAAGTATTTAATTATATCATACTAATATGCTGTTCAATGAAACAGACTTCAAACAGAATGTAATAAGGTAAGATTCTACTTAGGTTTAGGAAAGGTTAGAACTGCGACCCCACACAGAAACGAACGACTATCAAAGTAGGTTTTGGGTTAAATTAGAAATGCGACTCTACACAGAAACGAACGACTATCAAAGGAGGTTCCGGTTAGGTTTGAATAGTAACCCCATACAGCAATGAACGGCTTTGAAAGTAGGTTTATGTTAGGTTTGAACTCCAACCCCACACAGAAACTAACGGCTATTAAAGTAGGTTTAGGTTAGGTTAGAACTGCGACCTCACACATAATCAAACGGCTATCAAAGCAGGGTTAGTTTAGGTTAGAACTGCGACCCCATACAAAAGAAAACGGCTATCAAAGTAGGTTAGGTTAGAACTACGGCCCCACACAAAAGCAAACGGCTATCAAAGTAGGTTTAGTTTAGGTTAGAACTGCGACCCCACACATAAGCGAACAGCTATCAAAGTAGGTTTAGGTTAGGTTAGAACTGCGACTCCACACATAAGCAAACGGCTATCAAAGCAGGTTTAGTTTAGGTTAAAACTGCGACCTCACACAAAAGAAAACGGCTCGCAAAGTAGGTTAAGTTAGAACTGCGACCCCACACATAAGCAAACGACTATCAAAGTAGGTTTAGGTTAGATTAGAACTGCGACCCCACACATAAGCAAACGGCTATCAAAGCAGGTTTAGTTTTGGTTAGAACTGCGACCCCACACAAAAGAAAACGGCTATCAAAGTAGGTTAGGTTAGAACTGCGACCCCACACATAAGCAAATGGCTATCAAAGTAGGTTTAGTTTAGGTTAGAACTGCGACCCCACACAAAAGCAAACGGCTATCAAAGTAGGTTTAGGTTTGGTTAGAATTGCGACCAGTCGACCCCACATAGAAACGAACGGCTATTAAAATATGTTTAAGTTAGGTTATAACTGTGACCCCACATATAAGCAAACAGCTATTAAAGTAGGCTCAGGGTTAGTTTAGAACTGCGGAATAAATATTACTAAATTTAAACCAAACTAAAATAAGAACCCGTAAAGGAAAACCTCAAGCACCATTCAAAATTCCGTGATTTAAATTTACTGAAAACTATTCTTGGACAGAATGACTTGTCGATGAAATGAAAATACTTGAACCGTTGTCTTTGAAACAACATTCGATTAAATGATTGTCGACAAGTCAAGGCGAAACCCAAAAAAAAATCACAAATATTAAACTTATTTCGGCCACTTTTGAATCTCCTGAGAAAAAAAAACAAAATAGGATTCATTATTAGCAGGAACCCGTGTAACATGCATAATATATAACTATAGTTGAAAGTTTTTGAGCTGAGCTCGTTCTCTTAAAATTCCAGTAGCCTTGGGTTGTAAACCACAAAGTAAGATAACAAGCACTCAGTAAAAGCAGAATATAACTGCCTTAGAAAGTTAGTATAGACTATCGACTCTATTCTTTGCACAATAGACAACAAAATATACAAACTAAATAATGGCACGCGACTAATGATCCTGGCGGCACGCCTTTTATCTCTAAGTGCAAAATGTGGGAAGTGTTATTTTTTGGTCAACGCATTGTTATTGTTAGGATAAGGGTACAGAGCCGATAATCTAGTGAACATTTACGGTACCATATTGTCCTTTTTCTACTCAACAATTTTTTTCGACTACCTGGCAGTTATATAATGTAGAAAAAGTTATGAGCGATATTATTTAGTTTTTTTTATTTTGTAGTCTATTGTGCAAATAATAGAGTCGATATTGTCGATAATCTATACTAACTTTCTACGGCGGTTATATTCTGCTTTTACTGAGCGCTTGTTATATTACTTTGTGGTTTACAACCCAAGGCTACTGGAATTTTAAGAGAACGAGCTCAGCTCAAAATTGTTCAAGTATACATACAATCGAAATGGCAACCTCCTTCTTTTTTGAAGTCGGTTGAACACATTTTTTTTCATAGAAGTCCAAAATCTACGCGTGCGAAGCCGCGGGCAAAAGCTAGTATTCTATAAACGAAACGATATAATACCGCGAGTAAATCTAATACGGGCCATAAATTAAACCAGGCGTGGAATTCATCAGCGTCGGTGATCAATTGATCATGCAAGGTTTTTTTTTAATTACACTTATTTAATGACCCCACAGACCTTTTTTAAGATTTTCGGACTAGCAATGTAGGTACGAACATTTATTAATATTGATATGGCAGTTATGTCGTCTGCTTTTGAAATTAGCTGTCAACGAGCGTTATTTTGTATGGATAATTTTGATCCTAAGTGAAAATTGGAGCCTAAATCGCGGCGGCAACGAAGGCAATGCTTTTTTTTATGGAATAGGCGAGGCGGCAAGCGAGCAAACGTATCGCGTGATGGTAAACGATCACCGTCGCCCATGGACACTCGCAACACCCGTGATGCTCGCCACGTTAATGATCCATAAAGGTGCATTTAGACCAAACGAGCATTCGCTATTCTAACCCCCTACTCTACGAAATTCGATCGTTACACAAAACGTGATTCGTTGATTTCGTAGAGTGGGGGATAGAATAGCGAATGCTCGTTGGGTCTGAATGCACCTTAAAGCGTATGTTTAGGATGACGTTAGTTACATATAAGTACTGGAATACACAAATTGCCAGTAAGTAGTTCGTCTGGGTTCAGAGGATACCAATTGCGGGAGTCACAATTGGGTCTTGCATTCATTTAGGACGATAGGGACGATGTATTGAGATACTTAGCTATATGCACTTTTGCAGATATTGCAGATGCATTCTGAGCACGTTCTAAAAACAAGGTGTTAATGACCGAGTATGTGTAGAACTTTGTTCTCACATTCAGACACATACCTACCTACAAATTGCTGTTTGTAATTAGTAACTTTGTTGTAAAGTAAGTTGAAATGACATTTTTTTACCGTGCGAGCGAAACTTCTGCCTCCTATTTAGCCAAATAAATCCTTCCTGTAGGACTTTCTATAATGGCAATTATTATGAAAAACCGGCCAAGAGCATGTCGGGCCGTGCTCAGTGTTTGGTTCCGTAGTTAAACAAAAATGGCTGGCCGCTTATGTTCAAAATTGTATATTAAATTATTATCTCCGAAGATGATGTTTTTAGAAAAAAAAACTTTATTTTGGACCCTTATTCTTTTTAAAATACCTGTTCAACTCTGTGTTTTGCAAAGGAAAGGTTAACTACGCGTTGTTTTTATTTTATTTTACCACTTCGGCATGACTAATATAATATATATACAGTGTGTTACCATGACCCGGGTTTTTACGAAAATGGGTAATAATACGCATTACTGGCAATGGTTTTCAAGTATCAACATGTGATAAATATTTAAATTTATCGTACAGTTAAGTTTAATTCCTCCAAACGATCAATGTAACGCGTGTATTGCTTATTTGTCAAACATTGTGAATGGCTGCGATCTGTCATTGTCAAGTGCAAATTAACGATTTAAATTCAATTCAAATAATGCTTACGGATTGGCTAAAAATATGCATCGCATTCTTCGATTTCAATAAAAGCCACTATAGCCAAAATTTAAGGGTTTCTAGTTAACCTAAAAAAACTCCGAACTACACTCCGAATAAATACTTAGACCCTGATGAACAATTTTTATTCTTAGGTTGTTTGGTAGATGCAGTTGGAGTGATTGGTAGTCATAATTAAGGTTTAAGACGGCAGGCTATCAATCAATGAGCGATCCCATTTTGTTTTCATTAATGTCATTATAAAGACAGGCGCCTATTTTTTTTACTGACGTCCTCAATATCATTGGACATCCTATTCGAAGAAATTAAAGATTCTGTCGTTATAAAACGATTTAATCTGAGACTAATTGAGTATGATAATTGTTTTTATTATTCTGAGAATAATTAATTTTATTGGCTTTTTATCGACCGATTGACTGAAGAGTTAGAGGAAGACTTTTTTAACGTACTTTAAAAATAGAGAAGGTTCTTAATCAGACAGATTTTTTGTTAGATGTATGTTAGACCATCTCCGAGAATCGTGAAGCGATTTATAAAAAAAATATATCTTACCGGAGATAACCTAGATGGTCCCGTTGGCACAAAGTCGGGGTCTGTATGTATGTATGTAAACGTTAGAGTTGGTTTTTTAATGTTATTTGATGATTATGTATTATTCAGGTAGGTTTAGGTAGGTAGGATTTTCATAGCATTATAGTATTTTTAATTGAAATAAATGGATCTAAGCATCAGCCCCGAAAGCCGAGTTCGTAGGTTTGATCCCCACCTTGGACGTAGGGGAACTTGCTCTTTTTGCCTTGGTACATGACATCTATAATATTTATGATTTTTGAAATGTATGTATGATAAGATGTAATAAACAATGGACATGTCATATTCCAAATTGGTCCTGGGGGCCTTAGACGCCATCAAAAGAAGGGCACAAGAATACACAAATTAGAACTAGTCTTACATAACCTTCATTATAATTGTCATTTAAATTCGATCTCGAGTCTAAACTATAGCTATAAAAATAAATAAATAAATTATTGTGAAGGTCAAAACTTCGATCAATGTAATGTAAACAATTTGGAAAACTAAAATAAAAAATAATGCTCAAAACCTGAAACGTCCATGCCGAAATATCGGTGTCAAAAGATTTAACCCGATACAGATCTCTAAACCTAAGCACCATGGGCTGTTCCAGCGTTATTAACGCTAGCTCACTTTCTATGCGGCTCGCACCAGTCGCACCGACACGCGAGTAACTAAGTAGATACTGTAGCCCTATATAAGTAGGAAAGTAAAGGATAGCTACGTTAGGTTTTACTCGATACATACCTTATGTGTTCTACCGCGCTCTGATATATTGAAGCAAGCGCGATAGCCCGCTTTACGTATCAAGTAAAACCTAACGTTACCGATACTTGCAAAGTTATGGTACGGCTACTGTACTCTACTATACCGGTCTATGAACAACCGCCGTAAGTTGAAATGAAATGCGAGTACGAACGGGATTGATAGAAAATATTCCGCGATAATCTCACGGCGGCAGGTCATGGTAAGCATACAAGATAAAACAACGAAAATATTGAAATACCTATCAATATTCATACTAATTTCCTGCTCCCGTGAGAACGCTTTCTTTGATCCGCAGAGTAAACTTAATTACAACCTATTAGAATTTGAATAGGTACACTAGGTACAGTCACGTCTAATAATATGTATACATTTCGGAACGTATGTAAAAGGCATAAGGATCAAAATCGTATAGGTACATATTATTAGAGCCGACCGTACCTACTCAGACAAAACAGGACAGCAGCGAGCCAACCGCGAACTTTGAAATCTGCAAATTTTGAGTATTTTTTTCTGTCACACTAATAACGCCTTCGTAGGAGTAACAGAGATAATAACTCGAAATTTACGAATTTCCAGGTTTGCGGCCAGGACTCTCTGGCGCCGATGTACTTGTACAGTCAAGTGCAAAAATAAGTATCGAATGAATCCGCACATAAATATGTTACGACGTTCTTATTACACAGAATTAGAGTGCGCTGCGACATATTTTTGTGTATACCTTATTTTGTCTTTGACTGTACAAGCTGACCCGACCTCAGATAACTGGAATAAAGGTTGAACAGAGAAATAAATACTTAAGAAACTATAAGCAGATGATACCTATAGGTACTGATTGTCAGTAGAATCCAAAAAAAATAAACAAATATGGCCCACTTTCCAATCTTTCCATAGCATTTGACGTTTTTGACTCGTAAAAGACATTCGCAGATATATTTTTACGTTAATAATAATAAATAGCAATAATTTTAACTAAAAATGTATGTCAACTCAAGGTTTTAGTTTGTAATATAACCAAAATTGTGTTCAAAAAGTGCGTCATATGGAATAATAAAAGTTTTTTTAACTTTCTTTTGGATTCTACTGACGAATGGGCGGTAGAAGGATTCCGATAATATTAATTAATAATTGTGAACTGTTATTTACTTAGGTTCTTGAAAACGATTACTATAACTAGTAATGCATAGGTACTTAGCGTTATTTTTCATAAAAGCCCGCATGACGGTAACATACTACATAGGTATTAGGTAGGTACAGTCAAGTCAAAGGCAAAAATATGTACCTATGCACTTTTGCACCTTATTTTGATGGCATAAGATAAAAAAGTGTATACATATTTATGCTCTTGACTGTATATGTATAAATTGAGTAGAAACGCATATTAATACTTGCCTGCTTTGTATTCCTTGGAGCTTCCAAATTATAACTAAATAATTACTGTTGTGTCAGCAGGTAGATTTTCACTATTTTTCGCGATTTTAGTAAGCCATAATTTCTTTATTTTAACCCCGTTTAAATAACCAAATTTCACTTGGGGCATAATCAATAAAACTGATTAATTTTATAAGAATAATTATTTAGCCGGCCCGAAATGTTTTAATTGTAAAAAATAATAATTTAAAATTATAAATAAACTTTTTTTCATTAAAACTGTTTAAGAATCGCATAAAATAGCACACATCTAGGATTTGCTAGTCAATAACTTTTTTTTAAAAATAGTCAAACTTCAACTTTTTAAACTAATAGGAACATAGATTCAGTCTTTGTAAAGGCACAGAGACATGTGACACGGCGCGCGACCGGCCAGCCCCGCGGATTATATGTAACGTGTAACGTAGCCTAATTAGTTCATTCTACTGTGCAACGGACGCTCGCATGCACAAGGCTTCGTTGAGTTGAGATCGAAGATTATGCAACGATCTTGTATTAGGTAGGTATTATTATTATGACCCGTCGGCCATATCAATGACAGTACGTTGGCACATTTAAAATGAACCTAGTTTTATATCTGAGTGTTCCGTATTCGAGGGTTGTCTAAAGGCGCGTGCAGACCTAAAGAGCATTCGCTATTCTAACCCCCCACTCTACGGAATTCGATCGTTACACAAAACTTGATTGGTAGATTTCGTAGAACAGGGGATAGAACAGCGAATGCTCTTTTGGTTTGAATGCACCTTAACTGAACTTTTGACAAGCGCCCATGGTCCACCTGTTTGTCATTGTGTCTATCATTCTGCGTGTGTAAACAAAATATAACCCTAATCTTTAAGTGCCTAACATGCTTAGAGTAGGTATAATAATATGTAAGTATATGGCGCTACAAGAAGGTAGGTATGTAGGTATGCCTCGAAATAGCAGATTAACGGAAAACTCGGTACGAGAACCTGCTGCCCTACGGTAGCAATGTACATGTTGCAGAACATTCTCAAAATTGTGGAAATGTATTCGGAAATTTCCGAGAATTTTCATGAGAATGTAAGAGCAAGTTCTCATTGAGAATGTTTCCATGAGAACTTATAAAAAAGTGTTATGAAGAAGATTGTATTTCAGAATTGAGTAAACAAGGCATAAAATATACCTTAAAAGGCATGTGTATGCAACGGTTTAGGCATGATTAAATTGCTAGTAAAATTTAAATTGCTGACAACATTCTCTATAGAAGTTTCGCAACTTATGAAACTTCTCCTCGGTACATTGCTACCTTACGGTGAGCTTCGACATACTTGAATTTACGAATTTGGAAAAATGGCCCGCATTACATATTCAGTTTGGATTTATCAAATGGGCGTTTGTACAATACTGTATCATACTCTCTTTCGGTATTGTGCCGGCAACTAAAGATCTTGTAATAAATGGTCAGTTTACGTCCATCAAAAACTGACCGGGCCTACTACCGCGAAATTCGAAATTCGAAAATTTCGAGGATTTTTCTCTCTCACTCAAACGAAGTCGTCATTAGAGTGAGAGAGACAAATCCTCGAAATTTACGAATTTCGTTTTGCCAAGCGGTTTCCTCACATTAGGCAATTTAATGTGTAGCTTACTATAATAGGCTGCCGAAGCGCGTTTAAGGGCCTTCTCCTATAACCAATTCGTCGCGAGTGCGTCGCGAATTCGTCGCTAACAGAAGTGTTTCTCGTCGGAATCCATTATGTAAGTGACTGTCCAAGACGCAGATCACTCTCGGCGATTTTCTACTGAGTAACTCTCGCGAAGAAATCGCGAAACAAATGCGGCGAATACGGTACCTACGGGCTGCGACGAACTCGCTGCGCGCTCATGCCTCGGCCACGACATTGGTTTAAGGCGACCAGCGGCGAGCGAATCCATGAGTTGGAGCGGGATGCCGATATGGGTACGAGAGGGAACACCATACGTTTTCCGCTAAGCCGGTCGCCTTACGGCCCGGCCACGACATTGGTCTAAGGCGACCAGCGGCGAGCGAATCCATGAGTTGGAGCGGTATGCCGATATGGGTACGAGAGGGAGCACCATACGTTTTCCGCTAAGCCGGTCGCCTTAGACCGATGTCGTGACCGCGGCGTCACTTCGCTTTTAACTCGCTTGCATTGCAAATCGCAAGTGTGATAAGGCCCTAACGTGGAATTGCTTTCTATCCCTTTCGCTCGTACCACTCAATTCGCGAATGGGTCATCGTTAAACTGACGGCGGCAGTTCATGGTAGACATAGCTACTGATCGCCAGGGTCGCGTTTTATAAAGTTACATTTTACAATTTCGCTGTTTGCCTCTCTAACGCACGCACATATTGGCTAGAAAGAGAGGTAAACAGTAAAATTGTAAATTGTAACTTTATAAAACGCGACCCAGATATATTGGAGCGGCCACGGTGTTCAAAAACATCTGAACACGCAATCTAACGCAATGACAATAGAGGCCTGGGTGCTTAGACAAGTTGCCAATCGCTAACGCTTAATCGTCATTCGTAAACGAAAGACAGCTAACTGTCTTTGTCGCACTAATCCGCAAGAGTGACAGAGAGGGGAAACGCTTAATCGTCAATAGTAAACGAAAGACAGCTAACTGTCTTTGTCGCACTAATCCGCAAGAGTGACAGAGAGGGAAAATTACGATACGCTACGCTACCAAGCGCTAGCGATTGGCAACCTGTATGCTTAGCACATGATTAGCGCGACGACAGTATCTCGCCGCGAGATAGTCTATCCGTCCCTCTTTTGTTTGTCTCTTTTGTTTTTGTTGTTTTGTTGCTAGTGAAGGACGGGAGATCTATCTCACGTCGACATACTGTCGCATCAATCATGTGCTAAGCCTCCTGGCTAAGCATCCAGCTCAGATGATTATGAGCACCCTGGTCGTTTCGATATATCTAATGGCGGGTGCATCGTCTGAAGTAAGTATTGGTTTACATGGTCGACACGTTCGGACAGTGATATGAATAGTTTCAGTAACTCAATATGCGTATCGTATGACGACGGGGTTTGCGTTCGTTGACACGACAGCTTGCTACGCTTTCTTATAGAAAGATTCTTTCTACTGTAATGGACTTTAAGTAGTGTTTTTTTCTCTTTTATTGTAGTAGTAGTAGAATATTCTCCCAATACTAGTATAAAATGAGTAGGGCACAATAAAATTGTACATTTTCGGATATCTAGAGCCTACAGTTACCGCTTACCGACGTTACCGTGGATTAGGATGTGTGCTTATAAATAGAATAGGTATAATTTTTAGTCAACCGTAGACGAAAATAGCGCTTAGATAAGATACCTACTTTGGACGAAGAGTCAAATTATAATTTTGCGCATATATGATCGCTCTACTATAGGTATTTCTTCATAGAACACTGCTAATTGAACATTTCTCCCGTACGTTTAGTTTGGAATAAGGGAATAATTATGGGCTTCGGGAGTTTGTGGTCAGTTCCGAAGTATTGAACTCAAACCACTCACTTATAAATTTCAAATTGGGAATCGTTAACGTGCAAGGCTATGAGGAATGTATGAGGATGAGGGGATATAATAGTAGCGACACCTATTGTGAGACATAATTAACTATTTACTACACTATATAATTCATATATGTGTAAAGAGAGGCCGCTGTTTTCAATCTTTTCTGCGTTCCGTTACACGCAATTGCTTGTCATTCGTCGCATTTTCACAATATATTATATTTCATAAAAATTGATGTTTTCTGTCATATTTTTAAAAACAACATATGATGTTTTTGATTAAAATTAAAATAAGGATTTTTAAAAGTCAATTCCAATTTTCGTTTCCCATTCTCACTGCGCATGTTCCTATTCATCGATTGCAGCGTATGAATGACATGAAAGTTGTAGATGGCGTTGCAGTCGCGTTTCTTGCTCTCGTTCCTTTTGTGACATTTTTGCGAAACGTTCATCACGTTTTCGTGTGAAATCTAATCTAAAAATCACATTAGGGCATGGTCGGTAAAGTTTTTCATACGAAAAACCGTGATTTAAAATCTCTAATCGTGGTTAAGTTTTTTCGTGCCAAGTGCGACTAAGCTATCAAGATTCCGCCGATACTTCAAAGCCTACCCAGTGGGTGGCTTAACTTGGTAAGTTTCTGCATATTTCTGTTTGTGGCAGCTGTTTTATGCATAAATTTGTTATATATGATTACAAGCTACCCTTATACATCAATGTCGGGCTTTTAGCAACTGCTGAATGATGAACAAACATGTTATTGAAACATACCCACAACTTTCGTAACTATAAACTCAATCGAATTAACTTTCAATGATAATGGAAGATTTCTACCTGTCGAGTAGTTGTTTAAACATTACTCAGCACCTAATTAAAGTCAAATAGAACCAACGACTTTGACTCACCCACCTTATAAGATA
>JALPQI010023816.1:0-11856 GCA_025490895.1 Thaumatotibia leucotreta | reverse complement strand
ATAACGAAATAGTGTTTAGTTCAAGCTGGATTTATCAATGAATTTAAATAAATAACATGAATTTTGTTTTTGAGAATCTAGAAAAATGTTCATTTTCAATAAAAATGTTGATAAATGAGAAAATATATTTATTTGATTTTCAAGGTTCTAGTTTTCTCGAAGCCCATAAATATTATATAATAATCATATTTAAGCTATATTATACAAAAAAATATTGAACTTAATTTCATAGAAAGTCAAATATTAATACAATAAAATTGTTTAGTACTTAAAATGGGCGAAACCCTGTTCAAAAGAATTATGTATTATTTTAGATTAATTAATTACTCAATCAATCATAAACAATTTGAGCAACGACTCCACTGTCATCTGTTCACCTAATGCCACCAAAATTCCTAACCCTAGTCATCATCATCATCCATCATCATCATCATCATATCAGCCGAAAGACTTCCACTGCTGAACATAGGCCTCTCCAAAGATTGCCACAATGACCGATCCTGCGTTACCAGCATCCAGCGGACCCTGGGGCAAGATTTTTTTTTTTGTGTTAAGCGGTTAATTCCGAAAACGTTAACTTACAAAAAAAACTCTCTTTTGTAACCCGAATTTTTTATTTTATGGTGTGACTGATATGTAGGTATACCTGTACCAAATTGCAAATTTGTTATACTAACGGCCTATGAGCTATGCTGCGGACAGACAGACGGACAGACTGAAAGACGGATGGACGGAACCCTAAAAAGGTTGGAATTAATTTTGGGTCTATATCGGGTGGCATAATTTTTTTATTTCAAAAAAATTGTTGCATACCAACTTTACGCCGTAAAATGAATGGCCTAAACATTGTTGCACATATTTTAGTTTTGCTGAAATTGTTAATCCTAACTTTGTTGTTCCTAAATATCGTTTGTCCTAATGATTTTCGTGTCTAATGTGTATGTATCGAATAATAATTGTGCATAATTGTGATGATCCTACTATTTAATGTACTAAAACTAACTACCTTTAAAAAAATATTTTCCTTAAACTTAACCCCCCCTTAAACCACCCAACCCTGTTGTCCAAAGAATTTTAGTCATCAGTACGGATACGGACCTAAGAACCGGTCGACGAAGCCCCGCTGCGCGGGACTTCTATTCCTGATCTAAGGGATAAAAGGTACCTAACGAACCTATCCAGGTTAGAGTAGGGGAGGTACAGATTCATTATTTTCTAATACAGGGGGCTTCGCCCCCGAGCCCCCTTGTGGGGCGCTTCGCTCTCCCGTTGCCCCTTTTTCGGGTTTACAAGAATGAGGATGGGTAAACAATTGATAAGCTTCGCTCTCCCGTCGCCCCTTTTTCGGGTTTACAAGAATGAGGATGGGTAAACAATTGATTAAAAATACTTAAGTATTTTATAGACTACGCCTTTCACTCCGCCCTATCCTAGAAACCTAACCATTCCAAGTCGGTTTTACCCTGGCTTATTACTTGAACATTATTTTAAATCATTCACCATATTGTTAATATGCTTTTCTAAATGAAATTTCAGACATAACAATTGTAGGCGTAAAGAAAATTGACAGTTGAGCAGTAGGAAAACAATATTAATCACAATGAACATTATGATTATTAAGCTTTAGGTAATTCGACGTTCGAGTAATCAATATTAGGATAAATATAGTGTAGGTGTTTTAAATGTGTATGCGCAAAATAAAGTAGGCTATACGAGTATGCCATTTAACACTATGCCATACATTCTCGGCCAAAAAAATTTAGGACAATCGACATTATACAACACGACAATAATTTTATCTTAAAAATATACCTACTCTTCAGACAAAGTTTCGGTTCAAAGACATTTTTTTTTTGTACACTTGTATAACGATGAACACTGTCACCTGCGTCGAAAGTGTTAAAAGGGATAAATATTAAAAAAAAACTGAAATCGATTTGTCTTATTTTTTAATCAGCAGTTGGAATACGACGTATCAAGTCCCTGTCTTTCAAATCACACTATTTCCATACAAACTTTCAACTACCTTTTACCACCTTTTCCCACTTTAGGGTTTAAATTTTATAAAATGGTTTCTTATTTTGCTATACAAAATAATTATATAAGTAACCTTCTGTAAAAATGCCATCTTTCTAGCCCTAGTAATTTACACTAAATTTATAATCTACCTTAGTCTCCTTAAACAAAATCTACACCCCTACTTAACCCTCTCAATCATGGAATTTCCCTACTCTCTGGTATATTATTGCTTTTTTCGTATTTTACTTAGTAAATCTCCTACAATGTTTTAGGTATCCAATTGTAAATTTGCATTCCCTTGTTATTAAATACTTTTATAGGGATTATTATAGCTTTAAGTTAAAGTTCAACCCAATAAAAATTCTAATCCCCTTTTAACCTTTAAGAAATGATTAAATTACATTTCTTGTACCCTTGTAAAATACCTTATTAATACTAAAGTGTCAAGTTTCTAAATTAAAATAAATTTGGATCCCACCTTTGCACTCTTATCTTACCAGAAAAAACAGCTTATACATGAAGTTTGACATTGTCTTTCAAATGAACAATAAGTTGAGTCTCTAATTGTTTACATTTATTTTTACCAATGTATAAAATACGCAATAGAATGTCGAATTTACAAGAATATGTTTGTAATTTACCATTTTTGAAGTTACCTAGGTCACATAAACGTGTACGAGTATTTGCTCGTGCTATGATCAAAACATAGTACCTACCGAAAAAAGCAACATTATTATTAGGTACTTTGTTTGTGCAATATGCAACACGGAAGTTACCTCTTACCTACATGTATCCTAGGTACCTAATGTAGGCACGAGGTTAAATAAAATCATCAAAATGTATGCAATGTACCTACATCATTTTTGCGTAAAGGTGCGTTCGAACTAAAAGAGCATTCGCTGTTCTAACCTCCCACTCTACGAAATTCGATCAGTACACAAAACGTGATTGGTTGATTTCGTAGAACAGGCGCTAGAATAGGGAATGATCTTTTGGTTTAAATGAACAGGAACTCCCTCGGTTCACCAAGGAGCAGTTCATGACAGCCTTCGTTACCCTTCTGCCACTGACGACGACGACTGCGACTGGTCTGGTGACGTGATATGATTAAATCTTGTTATCCACATTGTAATCCACACTCCTTTTTTTTACTTTAGAACAACCTGTATATTAGCAGCTCCTGAGGTAATAAAAAACCGGCCAAGAGCATGTCGGCCCATGCTAGGGTTCCGTAGTTTTCGAATATCTCTGAAAATATTGACTTTAGAAAAAAACTTTGTTTGAAAATCCCTTATTTTTTTTCAAAGACCTCTTTAACGATATTCCACACTATAGGATTACAGCAAATAAAAAAATCATTCACACTTCACCAGCTTTTTTCTAATGTTTATTTGATCACTTTGTCGGCATAATTAATATGTATACCTGTACCAAATTGCAGATTTCTAGTACAGTCGAAGACAAAATAAGGGGTATACAAAAACGTTCAAAAATATGTCCCCGTGCACTCTAATTTTGTGTAATAAGAACGTCGTAACATATTTATGAACGGATTCTTTCGATACTTATTTTTGCACTTGACTGTACTAATGGCCACTGAGTTATGCAGCGGACAGACAGACGGACAGAGCAAAACTATAAGGGTTCCTAGTGTACTACGGAACCCTAAAGAGGTACAATAGTATGAAACCTCTTTTAAAGAGTAGCTTACATAAATACTCTACATTTATCCGTTCCCTTAATTCCTTAAGGGTTAAGGGACCTACCATCTAACCTGGTTGTCAAAAACATGCTCCATAACTTACACAATCAATCAGAAATATCTGCCAAAAGTGAAACACGTATCGTTAAGGAGTTCCGTTCTGGTCTTTATCAGCAGTTCCACCTACTCACATTACAACGCATAAATGAAAATGCTTGATGTGTACAGTTACATACATACAAAACACTAAAGTGTTCCGAAGTTCCGTTCTAGCCTTAAGTAAGGAAGTATCACTTTTTGAAGGAAAATGGATGATTGGTTGGGTTGATTTATCTCAAAACGGTTTTATGTGTGCAACAACATCATCATCAACAACCTATATCAATACATTGCTAGACAAAGGCCTCTCCTATTACTTATGCGTATGGATGCATTAGGAGCTAAATGTAAATCGCCACTTCAATTCCTTTTTCGACTCTTGTGACACCCGCGGGAAGAATTGGGGTGGTGACAAATGTATTCTTACTGCCGTCACCACACGGTATTTGTGTACACAAACTATGTATCAGTAAATACTACTTACTTATATATAAAAAAATGTAAAGATTACTTACCACCACTTTACCACTCTACGTCCTGTTTAATATAGACTCTGAAACAACCAGTAATATGTCAAACGTTTATCTACCAAAAGAAACATCTCAGAAGATGAGAGAAATTGTCTCAGTTCAGTGGATAAAAATCTAAATGGTACACTATAAACAACTAGTATTAAAACTCTAAATGTCATACGAATAAATTTAACTGAGGGATCGAATGATGTTTACACTCACCACATTATTGTAAGATTTATTTTATTATATTTAAAGTATAATCAACAAGAAGAAAATATATAGTAAGACGTTACCTATATTTTATTTGAAACATCAATGACATCTCTGTCTTTTTTTCGTTGCCTAGCAACCAGGTCGTAATTGTACCTATAGGGCGGCCGGATTTAAAAAATTGCAAATAGGTGAATAGTGGTGCTCGCTTTATATCGTATATAAATATAAGCGTTTTTACTAAACTTCTCAAAAATAATATAAACACTACAAGCTCACTTTATTCCACGGATACATATTAATACCAAAGGTACAGTTCGTGAAATATAAATTGGTAACTTTCTACCTACATTATAGTAAAAATAAACATTCAGTTTATATTTCTCGAACTATACAAATATTTCTCCAGTTGACAAACAAAAATAACAAATACGTACTCGAAATAAAGCTCGTATCTCAGTTCCGATTCAATACTGACGATACAAGGTTGCTAAGAGGAGTGACAGTTTTGGCTAGCAAATTTATATACAAAAGTGAAAAATTTATATCCAGCTGTGGCCATAAATGTATGCATATTATCTAATATTCAAATTGTTAGTATACACAAGAATAAAGAAAATACAAATAAATAACTAGGAATGTATTGCAATCTACGAATTGAAACTAGTAGGTATACCTTTTGTGTCCGTATTGATAGAGTCCTGTGCCACTCAGCGAATCCTTCAGTATTTAAGTATCAGTAAAGCGTACGTGCCATTTCTAGAAAGAGAATATAAGTATAATATATAAATCATTCTAGTTTCAAACCAATAAGCTGCGTTTCTGAACTTATTTATATGCAGTTCAGCTTATTTTGTGTGCCGTAGCCGCAGTTTCCATGATACACTTTGTAGTTCGCGAGGATCTGGTTTTACTGTTATACTGTAAGTATCATCATCAGCCTATGTTAGTTCAATACTGGACGTAGGCCTCTCCTATTAACTATGCGTATAGACACATTAGAAGGTAAATACCCATAATTGCCACGCTGGGCAAGCGGATTGGCGATCGCAGTAATGTGTCCACTAGGATGACGCTGCTGCCCATCATCAATTTTGTAGAATGGTCAGTGACACTTCAATCCCTTAGTCGACTCTTACTACACCCGCAGGAGTTGGGGTGGTGACAAATGTATTCTTACTGCCGTCACCACACGGCGTACGACTGTATGTATAACTTATTATAATAAATAAAAAATAATAAAATAATATACATAATATTTTCTTCGGTTACCGCGAGGATTACACATGAAATAAAACTATGAAAACAGTCATCCGCAGACCACGAAACCTGTAAAGTGTTCGAAACGTCGGAAAGAGGTTAAAATTAGTTAATATACGCGAATTTATCATTTTTCGTGTTTCTATTTCAAAAATAATTTACTTTCTTACCAAGAAATCGCGGCCGTAGAAATCGCGGTGGCGATGAGCACAGATTTTATTCCACAAATCAACCATTAAATTAAAGACTCGAATCACTTTGAATATGTATACCTACTAATATAATTACATAACAAACATATTATATCTTTCTTATTATTGTTATAACTAAATTGACATCCTATCGTTTTGACTTATAGCCGTCACATGTGTTTTCAAATGACGTATTTTGCTGCCAGAGTACAGAAAATAAACTCCATTACACCAAATCGTATCCGGAAACTTTTTTCATTTTTAATCGTTTTTGAGAATGTAACTTATACGTGTTCGGTAGTATTGAGTTTTATTTTGAATCAGTTGTTATAGTTTTCTTGTGTTCCGTCATAAAAATAACAAGAAACTTAAATAAACGATGGGATTCGAAAGAATTTCTTCGTTCTGATTTTCCCTACTTATTTAAAGACACTTTGAGTACTGGCATCCCTTGACGTGTATGTATATTATTTTATGTCATTTTCAATGTCAAAAAGAGCTGTCAACGGGAGCGATTTGGCGTGCGTCTGACCCCGAGGAGGCGCTCGCGCCATCTGAGTCAAAAGAGAATTTTGACTCGTGTCGCCATTTGTATGGAGAATATACGTAATTTTAAATTAAGGATTAAATTTCTCCGTTGTCTTTATGAGGAAAAATATGAATATGCCCTGATGCACTAATTCAGTTATCTGGCTTCTAAATTAACATGAATATTTTATGCCCGTAAAAGAAAAATATGCATTGCGTCGTGTTCGAAAAATATGCATTTTTTTCATTTTTCGGTACATTTAGAGCCGATTTCTAGGAAATCCATGTAAATATAAAATATAATATCAATTGGAGCCTCTGCACCGGTTCTTTCTGAATAAGCTCATGTAAGAAATGTGTTTGTAGAGTTATATTTACTTAACAAATTCTTTGTTCGAAAATAGGTCTAAAACGACAAAATCGGGAATCCGACCCTTAACCTACCACGTGTAGGTACATGTTTTTGTCTACCAACACCAGTATCCTCTCAGTTACTCAAAGGTTAGCTGGAAGAGATCCCTTAAAGGGATAAGTTCGCCTTTGTACAATTTCATTGTATATGTTTTGTTTGTTATTTTTTTATGATTTGTGCAATAAAGTATTTACTACTACTACTTACTACTACAAACTGTCTCAAATAGTTTTACAGGACTTAAAATTTCAGAACTATGTAGTATTTTTAATAAATAAATAATGAATAATAATAATGATGAATTTCATTACAAGTATGATTTGAAACTGTGTATTTACCATGTAAATTTGGATAGTTGAGCACCCGATATTGCAAATGGCATATTCACGGAGGAAGTAATTGACGTACTGCGAGTTGATACTGTGAGTGTCGTGTATTGTGATAGAGTTTTAGGTGAGAACATGGATGGGCGGCATAGTGCCGGGACACTCGACGAAAAAAGCGACTCAAGGTGGATTGTGGTCTACCCACACACAGTAGAGAACTTGCGATCTACCGTCTTCTAAAGGTGGATTCACACCAAACGAGCGAATGCTCATTCTATCCCCCACTCTACGAAATCAACGAATTTCGACGAATTACGTTTTGTGTGGCGAACGAATTTTGTAGAGTGGGAATAGAATGAGCATTCGCTCGTTTGGTGTGAAGCCACCTTTAGAAAGACGGTAGATCGCTAGTTCGCTACGGTGTGTGGGTAGACAACTAAATCTCGCAGTAGGTTAAAAACCGCTGAGATAGCATCAGGGACCGGAACCGTTATTTTACAAAAACCTCGAAATAACCAAATATTTTAAAAACTCTTTATGTACTACTCAATATTTTATGTAATTTATAACATCATATTTTTAAATTACTTCGTTAACTTAGAATTTATATACCTAAGAACGAAAATGAACGAAAAAAGAACTGTTGTTTTCGGGTCCCTGGATAGCATTGCCGACAGTGCTGAAAAAACGTGGTAAATACCCAGTTTTCAATCATACTATTTACGAAATGATTTTAAATTTTGCTGCATTTTTTCCGTGACTAGCAAATGTTATTTTGTATAAGATAATGGTGATTTCGGAAAACTTATTTACCCTTTAGTAATCGCAAGTGGTACTCGACAGCCATAAAATGTCCTCGTAAATAAATATAGAAAGCTACCTCACATACCTACATACAGATATGCTTACCCACCCTCGATGAAAGACAGATATGTAAAAACGTAACGGGAGTCACTTCAATCAATACACGCTACTAGATGATATAAAAGCTTTCTTCTCATCTAAACAGGCGAAAATAATCTTTATAACGACACGGTCAAAGTTTACTTCTCGTGTTTGTATTCTAAGGATTTTCCTCCCAGACAATGTGAACAAACAAAATATCTTGCCAGTAAAAATGTGATCTTATAACAATGATGAATAGTAGGTTTTCGGTTGGAATGGTTCAGGGTACTGTGGAAGAGTTAGTTTTTTTGTGAATATCAAAATATGAGCCCCCTTTTACAATCCTATTGTATCCGATATTGATCCTCATAATAGTTTGAGTCGCTGGTCCTCTCAGGGTCTTAATATGGGGGATAATAAAGAACGCTCCCACACTCGCCCTCGTGATTTATGTGCTTATAATTTTATAATATTTGCGACTATTTTGATGCGAAAAAGCATTGTCATGCTGACACGGAAGACGTTTTATGCCCTTAGTTATCGTACGATGATTAAAGTTACTAAAATCGAGTTGAAAAGACTAAAAATAAACCAAAACGTAAAAATCTCGGGATAAAAGTTAATGAGGTTCCATGGTATAAGTTCCGAATATGCATTAAAAAATCATTTACTACTACTAAAAGTGTATGTACTTAACCATCAGTTAACCCAGTGCATGGAGTGTTAGTTGACTAACTCGAGATTGTACAAGTGGGTCTAAGCATCGTTTATACAAAATTGTATGTACCGTTTTTGATAACTACGTACCTATTATACTTTATCATTAGCCTTAACTGTAAATATACAGCAATACAAAAGAGCTTTTAACTTCTGACCTTAACTTTCGTACTATAAACATGGTCTCTTGATTGCAAATAATATTTATTTTGACGTGACGCTACTTTCACATTGCACATTTCGCACGCTTCTTTTAGGTTTTGCTTAAAAACTACAGCAATTAACGCTACTGTCCGACATGCACTAATGATATGTGGCTGATTACTTTCCCACTCTATACAGTGTCTGGCCTATAACCAGGGTGAAAATTCAAATAGTGCATTAATGAGCCAATCAACGATCATTTCCAAATATTGTAATTAAAAAAAAAATCTTGGGATTTTCGTTGTTATGGGTTCTTTTACTTGAGATAAAAGTTATCAATAACTTATAATTTATGAAACATTTAAACAGTAAAAAAAAACGTAACAAATTAGTATAAAAATGTAAACAAAATATTATAACTACTATGACTCAGTACCTGGTATACCAGGTACTTGATAGTATACCGATGAAGATGTTTTGCGAATATGACGATATCGTGATGCCAAGATCCAGTACTTAGAATCGATAACTTTGAATAACAATAATATCTCCGAACTTAAGAATTTTGAAACATCGGCACCTTTACAGGATTATTGCGGATAGTCTAAGGAGTCACCCATTTCATTTTTCTCCCGTGTTAACACCCGTACCACCGTATGATGGTGCCAGTGTGTCTCCTGTGTTACACACTGTATATATAACTTTTTCGTCATTAGTTCCTACACTAATTCCTACTACTAATATACAGAGTGTAACAAAAATAGTAGTGAGTGGGACCCATTCGCTATTCTGATTATAAAAAAATAAAAGAAGAAAAATTTCTTGCGAAAAGGAGTCCTATTTGAGCTACTGTCCCGACACAAAAACAGTTTTAATTGCGAAAATATTTTATTACTTGTTCCCGATCGGTATAAGATATTGATAAATACATCGGTATACGGTATACGATACTGAATGTGCCCTCAAAAGGATCACCTCTAATTTCGTTACATCCTGTATGTATTTACAGTACAAACAATTCATAATACACTAAATCTGAACTCAAACTGGCCCTTGTGGCATTGTCCAGAGGATGCTGACTGCATTTCCTTGCTGTACCGCAATGCCGATGCGTTGTGCGAGGAAGTCCGCTTTTTGGTCTGGAATTATACGAATCAGACGTTCCGCTATTTCACCAACGCAGGGGTCCCATCAAAATACAGTTTCTACTTCAAAAGATACATTGAATAAATTAATTTATTGAAATTAATATATTTTTCAGTACAGATGGTGCTTTTTTACGCGGTAGTGGTTAATTTTTTGTCAGATTGAAACTTCGGAGGGCCATCTGTACTTAAAAACGTCGTACGATACACGAGCAAAAAGGAAATTCGAAACTCGTGTCGATTTAAACACTCCCTGCGATAGTGTTTTAATTATTACCTAAACATATTACCCCATGGCTTAAATAGTAACGAAATGCTGGCATCAAGCAAGTCTGTTACCACAAAAATTATAATTACGTTATGAAACGTATAGGAAATATTAACGAAAGGTCATGTCAATAAGTAGTAATCGTAAAACAAATAAAAGTTAAAACATCATAAAACGCGATTAAACATAACAATTAACAATATTACAGAGCTAATTCGTGTATAACATAAACACTCAACAAATGCCGATTAGATTAACATCAGCGTGTACAATTAAGCCCATTGTTGGTGTAACCACTGTAGTGCTATAAATTAAAATGAATCGCGCACAGGAAATTAATATTTAAGTTATAAAAGTTATTTGCAGTGTATAATGTACATTTTAAAACACTAATTCAACTATTGTTTTCGTATATATTTCACGTTTCTAGTCAAACTTGAAGGTTAGATAAAGTACGCGGGAAGAACATATTGTGTACTTAGTCAATTTAGTAACATTTTGAAATATCTCCGTCTAGTCTGATTGGATGTTTTGCTATCCATATGGTACATAATATATTTTTTTACATAACATAGGTATTATATTTGTAAGTATTTGTGTAAGATTATAATTGTAGTTTCAATTAGTTTTAAGGTTTCGTTTCTTTTTTTTATGAAGACCTTGCACCTGATCTTTCTGTTTCGCCCATTGTTTGACTGCTATTTGTAACTTTGTATTTGTATTGTGTAATAATGTTTAAATAAATAAATAAATTATTATTATAAAGAATTTTTAAGTTATAAAAATATATTCATTATTTCCGTGTACTTTTACTAGAACTCAATGCTACGATCATTTACTTTACTTTTAGTGAACGTTTACAAAAATTATACTAGTAATATATAATCCTTACCTAGGTACCTATTATAGGTGAAAGTAAGAGAATCTCCTGTTGCATTTGTTTTGTTTGTATTCGCATTTTAAACATATTGTATTTTCTATTCGAATAGGTCTCTTCTACTACAAATAATAAGTGACTTACTTATGTGTTTACCTGTTTCATAATCTTGTTGTCGACCACAAATATTTTAAATTAGGATACGTAATAAGCAATAATGAATTAGGTTATAAGATATTTGCGACCACCCCTCTGGGCTACGCCGTAGCTGTATTACGAAACCGCGTAACTGGCGGGCGTTGACCTCGCGACCTGCGCTTGCGGCGCCCTCCTATACCGTGATCCAGTAGAAAACAAAAGTAATGTAAGCAAACCTAAAGATTATTTCATACTCACGCACTTTCAGAACACAATCTTGGTCTTATCATTATCATATACCCCTTAACTTGGCAGTGTATCTTTAAAGATACATACTTTTTGACCCACTTTTTGTATTTTTTTTAAAGACAGAATTTTTTGCTCTACACAGCGGCTAGGAGGCTAAAACGCACGATTTTT
>JALPQI010023815.1:0-14999 GCA_025490895.1 Thaumatotibia leucotreta | reverse complement strand
ATTACTTTTAAATTGTCGGTATCAAAATGGAAATAAAGCACCTACTAATATTTAACTTTTTATTAAAATATTACATTACGACACAAGTGCGAAAAACATGAAATTTGAAACGAGTGGCGATGTTTTAAAACACGACCGATAGGGAGTGTTTTAAATCGACACGAGTTACGAATTTCGTTTTTGCACGTGTCTCGTACGACGTTTTTTAGTACAGAAAGTGCTCTAGTGCTAGAAGTATGACCACATCTCGCACTAGAGCCTAAAAAAGGCACCATCTGTACTAAAAAAGTATGTTACTAAACTGCGAGAGTCCGTATCAATTAAAGTAGTTTTAGAATTTACTAATCATTTAACTGAATTTTACATACACGTTGTTATATCTGGATAAACTAAAAGTCTATACTTATAAAAACCACCAGCCGCCACGTGCACGTATACCTTCAAGGTATTCGACCAATCATACATAACATACAGTACAGACATTCATACTCGTGCACAGGATGTAGGGTAAAAACTGACTTGGAATTAGATAACATACACCTGCTTGGCAAAAATGGTACCTAATATAGTCAGTAATTGTGGAACAGCTACAACTTTATAAAACAAACAAATAAATAATAATAAATATCTTGGGACATCACACACAAATCAACCTAGTCCCACGGTAAGCTCAATTAAGGCTTATGATGTATACCAGGCGACGATATATATAATAGATAGATACATAAAATACAAAAAGTGGATCAATGTTTACATAGTGGGTTAAATATATTGATAAAGTGGAAAGTGGCTTTGTAGCCCATGAAATAATATCGAAGATAGTGCGGATACTTAAGTAATTATATACGTATAACAAGTCCAACGAGTAAATTAACATAAGAAGCCTTTTAACAAGTGATTTAGCTATACTATTATATAGCCAGGCTTCATGGCCTGGGCTTAAATAGGATTTAATTAGGAATCAGTAATTAACTTTCTAGTTTATTACACTTTTACTTTTCATTTACAGCTTTAGGTAAATACGACGTTTCCTAGCAAGATTATTGTCACTACAAATAACGACCGAATTGTTAAATGTTTGCTCTTATATTGAAGTCTACAGGCAAAATTGTCTCGTTTTAAATAAAGAAAACTTATTTATTTTGCGAAGGTTTGTAGATAATATGATTGTAGTCCACGTTTCCTACGGACAAAATTCTCTACCTCTCAGTTTTTAATTTCTATAAATACTTTTTATATACAATGTACCTTATCATTGATGCTGCATATACTTTGGCACGATAAGTGAGGATGAAATCAATTTTGTGAAAGATATTTACATAAATGATTGAATGTCCCTATCGAAGTTTTATTTTTTATTAATGCATTCATGGAAAGCCCATAACCCATGCTAAATGGCCTACTAGCTACATAACGATAATGAAATTATTTTATTTAGACATAATCTCAGACATATATATTTTTGAAGTAAGTCCGTAGGTATTATCCGTAGGGGAAAGTGGGGCAGCTTTGAACACCTTTTTTTGAACTTGAGTTTAACCGATAAAATGAACTATAAAGAATTTATTTTTGCACCAAGGCGATAGTATAGTTATTGAAGTATACAAAATCACCATTTTGTTTTTAAATTTCTGTACTGTTGTCGAGATATATCAATTTAAACAAAAATTGGCATTTTTCCAAATGTGCCCCATTGGCAGGGCACTTTGAAACATGGCAAGGGGCACTTTGATATACGATTTTGGGGTACTTTGGTACATGTATCAAAGTGCCCCGATTATGTTTCAAACTGCCCCTTAAAGTCACTAACACAGCTGACTAGTTGTAAACATTTTCAATGTTATAGATAATCAGTCAATTGTGTTCTTTATCTTTGGAATGTATTAGTACCTAATTAGGATTCAGTTTATTAAATTATATACAAAATAAAATTAACTTTTGTTTATTTTACATATAACCAAAAACATAGTCTTGTAAGTATGAATTACTATTAATCAGTTAATTAATATTATAAAACTACTTTAATGCAATATTTTAACATAATTTCCCAAGTCGTTGATGTTAATGTGGATAACGGTATACTGTACTTGGTTGCGCGGCGCGTTTTAGAGGCAACCTCTGATACGGCCATTCCCATTGTCTCTTCATTAATTTGGTATCAACGGCCGCACCATTTTCTAAAAAAAAAATAGACGTCGTTAATATGTTATATGCCTTCAAAAGTAGCAGGGGCACTTTGGTACACTAGAGGGGTACTTGGGAACGTTTAAAACTGCCCCCTACTCCGATTTTTCAAAGTGCCCCTTCGGACAAATAAACAAAAAACTGATTTTTATAATAAACCGTTAAATATTCGGAAAAAACAACTATACTAAATGATTTCTGAATGTATGTACTTACCGTGTATTAAAACTGTCACCACTAAATATCTTGGCTTTCACTCAAAAACACGATCGACAAATTCCAACATTATTTACTCGCCGACCTCGAAAACACGTAGTGACACGCCAAGCCGCACCGGGCGACTGGCGAGAGTCGGCGTCATTGGTGTGACACTCACACATACAAAGCTACGATTTAGTGTTGCTGCGTAACAGTTTAAGTCTATGGGTAAGAGAATAGTGTCATCATCATCATCAGCCTATATTAGTCCACTGCTGGACGTAGGCCTCTCCTATTAACTTTGCGTATAGACGCATTAGGAGGTAAATGCCCATAATCGCCACGCTGGGCAAGCGGATTGGCGATCGCAGTAATGTGTCCACTATGATGACGCTGCTGCCCATCATCAATCTTGTAGAATGGTCAGTGACACTTCAATCCCTTAGTCGACTCTTACGACACCCGCAGGAGGAGTTGGGGTAGTGACAAATGTATTCTTACTGCCGTCACCACACGGCTTAGAAGAGAATAGTGTAGGTGTTCAAAACTGCCCCTTGTACCAATCTACCCCGCTTCCCCCTAATCTTTGTATAAACCTCCATCAGCAATTAATCGTCTTATTTCTCATATTATTTTGGGACAAAAAATAAATTAACTAAAACATAACAGGTATTGCAAGTTTTTAGGAATAAGGGGGTTAGGATTTAGAACAATTTTGCTAAGGTGCATTTAGACCAAACGAACATTCAACGAATATCAAATCAAATCAATGAATTTCGACGCATCACGTTTTGTGTAACGAACGAATTTTGTAGAGTGGGGGATAGAATGAGCGAATGCTCGTTTGGTCTAAATGCACTTTTAGGTAAAATCTCCGTCTACAAAATTACCAATTCAACAAGCAGCATTGAAAAATAACGCTGCAATAGCCCTTCTCCGAATTGCAGCAAAGCTCGCATTATTGAGTGGATTCCATTATATTTGCTTCTGTTGAGTGTTGCAATGGTTGCAAGCTACATACTGCAATTTGGAGTGCATTAAGCACAGACAATAAAATAACAGAATGTGCACTGTTCGCGTTTGGCCTAAATAGATTACCGATCTAACTACCCCAATTTTAATACATAATAAATACCTACAAATTACTGACTTTTAACGTATTGTTACCGTAAAACCATCTAACTAAAGTCCAAACGCTCCCACCAATGGTCGAAATCTTAATCGAATATATTCCATTAGGTGTAATTTTTTTATTAATTGTAGTATTCATAGGCAAACATTCCTCATTAATAATCTTGAAACTTGGACAATGCCAAAAAGAAGATTGGGACTGAAGCTTATTTAGGAGTTCAAATTGTGGACCACTTTTATAAAATATTGAACCAAAGTTGGGTGGTTTTACGGCAGTACAATCGAAATAGTTTATTTGAGCGGAGACGGAAGGAATGCCCATCGTATTTCAACATATGTCTCTCTACATTAATTATTTTAAATAGGTATTTATTTACAAACAACAAAATAATCAGTAGCGACAGTTACCGTGACTGAGATCGTCTAGAGGTAATTATCATCATAATAACGATAAACTTGAATTTGTATGTAGCGTACTTTAAAAACCGAAAATTTATTATTATATTACAGTGTCAGAGATAGATGCATGAATTTTGACTTCATTGTTTTGCATTACTTCGCAGTAAGCACTTTGTTACGAAAAATCAATTTATATTATATGTATACTTACATTATCTATTAATCATTCACACGCCAGCGCTCGCTTTTTGCTATGGAGCGATGGACTAAAAAGATTCTTACACTAAACATACCTTCTTAAGAGTACTTTCTGTGTATATTATGTGTCAATAGGCACTAAACAGTTGAAGCATTAACCATTTTGGTTCTCAAACTTGCGTTATCGGTTCAAGGTTCACCTCAATAGGGATTCAGGTGATTGCAAAAGTAGATGTCTTCAATATAATTTGTTTTCTTTGACTTGTTTGACTGTCCAGTAGGTAACTAGGTACTTTGTAACTTGTCTAGTGGAGTATGTTTTATCTACCCACGATTGTTTCTAACAAGGAGTTGATCAATGTTTGTTCGATGGTCTTGCATAAACTTGTTATAATCTACTTCGATATTACTACATGTCTGTCATCATCATCATCAGCCAATTGACGTCCACTGCTGGACATAGGCCTCCCCCAGAGAGTTCCACAAAGATCGGTCGTGAGCTGTCCGCATCCATTGGACACCCGCAACCTGTCTGTCATACAATAATAAAATACGGATTAAGAGAACCTCATCCATTAAATGTTGAGCTTAAAGATTTTCACAGCCTCAGTTTCATAAGATACTTACGAATTTTGACATTCATTGACTATTTGAATTGAATTGACTGAGTTTTTTTTTATATCGCCGCAGCCTATATCACGAAGCTTTCCATCTGTCTGGGATAAACTCTTTCTCGCTTTTCCTTGCAGAATTGGAATTACAAGTCCTGTGTGTTTACCATGAGCGGGCGCCACATTTTGCCAACGCGGACTTTCTTTCTATCCATCGTACTCGCGTATTGGTGAGACCGAGCCGTGAACGCGACGCCATCGGCAGCTCATGTTAAGCATGTCCCTGTCAACTGTGTTAACCATAACCAGTATAGCCGTACCATTAGTTGGAAAGTAAAAGATACGTTAAGTTTTACGCGATACGTAATGCATTTTATCGCGCTCGCACTGACATATTGGAGCGAGCGCGTTGGCCTGCTTTACGTATCGAGTAAAACCTAACGTTACCGATACTGGCAAAGTCATGGTAGGGCTACAGGACTGGCAGTATCCTAACCTACATCATCGTTTCAGATGGGACCCAAAGCGCCGCATCACCCCGAACGAGGCGACCCGCCACGAGTTCGTCACCGGCTGCCCCCTCGGCTCCACCCCCGCCGGCGTCCTAGCCCTCCCGCGCCTCGCGCCGCCGCGGCCTGCGCGCGCGCTGCTCCACAGCCAGTCCGCCGGCGACGTGGCCGCCATGTTGGGCCGCGCGTGACCGGACGACTGACAGCTGGGCTTGGTCGTCAGCCAGAGTCATACGCAGCTAGACCAAACTGTCGCTAAGGTAGTCAATCTATAGTTAGAACTTTGTTTTTGTTCCTGAATGTTAAGGATTTGCAGTGACTTTTCGACATAACCTTTGATTTGAGCGTGGGTAAGGTCTGTAGGTGCATTCAGACTAAACGAGCATTCGCTATTCTATCGTGATTCTACCCCCCACTCTACGAAATTCGATCGTTACACAAGACGTGATTTGTTGATTTCGTAGAGTGGGGGATAGAATAGCGTATGCCCATTTGGTCTGAATGCACCTTGAGTGGTATGTGTCGAGCATCCAAAGGGATTTGAGCGGAGTGTACTCAAGCCATCGAGCGTCTACTCAGGCCTTACACTTATGGCTTTCATAATTCCATGTCGAGTCTGGTAGTTTCAATATGGGGTGCATTGTGTCGATGTCGACCCGAGCATTAGCCTTAATTTTTGAGTTTAAAATATATCGTAATATACGTATCGGCCTGTACCAAAATTATGGACGAATGATGCTCTTTATTACCTTAATTTTTAGGAACAATGTACTCGTAGACTTATAATCAATGTTTGAATGTTAACAGCACACTCAAGATTTTATTATATACTTGAGCGTGGCTGAGTTGAACTATAATTACTACTTATTATTATTATTAATATATACTTGCGTAGACGCAGTATGAAAATCAAACACAGTTATTGAAAACTGAAGGATAAAAATATTAAGTACCTATAATAATGAAAGTGATTTCTATGGAATCATTCTATTATGGATATGGGTACAGTATATCACTAAAATGTGGCAAAGCTAGGTGAGTCAAGATTACGCCCTTATATTTAGGGCTGGTTGAGTGGTGAAATCTAGAAAATAATCAAATGCTCAATATTCTATACGGGGTTGCAAGAAGGTAATTCTAGCAGCTGAATTTTGCTTGTTTGTAGATGAACTAACGTCTCGAGGCTGAGTACCCAGAGTGGGTATTGTGGGTACGATATGTGAATGTGAAATGTTATGATATGTGCCACCTAAAAAGGGAATGGTTGGAACTGGAATCTCTAGAAGTCTAGACTATTAATATGATTAATAGTATACACGATAGATACGAGGTATACACGATATTTGGATTTGGAACTTAATGGTTCCAAGCAACTTGGAGTTGTCCATCAAATCCTATCCTCGTAGGCCCTGGTGTACTTACACAAGTACAAATGACTGCAAGGTGATTTTTTTGCTAGTAATGCAAGCGAAGTTAGGTAGTTACTATTCTTTTGACAATTAGGCTTATTCCCAAACAATATTTCTAATAGGCCAGGAGCAGGCTATTGGTTTAATACGTATCATGTCATCATCACAATATTGAAAATATTAATTGTGAATAATAATAATTATATCGATCTCATACAAAGTAAACAATGCGGAATGAACAATAATAAGACATATAGGTAGGTACAAGTGCGGTGAACTTCTTCCCAGTGCTTTGATGTTAAATTATCCAATTTAAATACTCTAATTTGCGTAGAAAAATATACAGCAGGCAGATTAAAACGCTCTTAAAAAACAGAATTTTACTGAAACGACTTATCTTAATTAAATATTTCGAAAGATAGGTAATTTAGATTGAACTGCACTCAGATGCAAATATTACGAAATTGCGACACTTCCACAACCAGAGACGTATAAATAATAATAACATATAAAATCAAGAATTTTAGTGAAGTCTTCTGGGTATAACGGAAGAATAAACGCGTTATTTGTGGATAGACATAAACATAGACGTAATAGAGATAGAAACATACACATACATACATCTATGAATACTGAACAAACGAGACTATATTTTCTGACTGATTACACGGGATATTGGAATGTCTTGAAGCGTGTTCAAGCTAAAAAATACTACCAACCAACTCGTGGACCACCGATGAGAAATCACTGCTTTATGCCACTACAGAAGAGCAGAGCTTCTTATATCCAGCGAATTCTTTGGCCTCTACTCTATCCATCGTCAACTGTCTCAATGTTAGAAGTCTTTCCTCATTCACTGTTCTCTGACAGAGCTTATGTTGTAAGCTGCTGCATTTGACCTGAAATATGATCCAGTTTTAATACTTTGGCTTTACTAGTTTTAATATAAAGAACCTTAATTTTGAACCTAAATAGTATTATGGTACCGTCGAGTCTCGTGTCTTCGCGTAGGATACCTATCGCCCAGTGTAAAAACTTAAAGTTTCCGCATTAATTTTAGAGTAGAGTGGACAGAAAATTACTAATTAGCAATTTTGAATAACATGTAGGTACTTTGCTACGTGACAGTATGCTCTAAAAATAAGCCGGGAATTTCATCTTTTCACACTAGGCGAAGATAGGTAGCCTTGGCGAAGACAAGAGACTCGACGGTACCTATGACGTACAGTCACTATCAGATATATGGGAGCGGTCCTCCTAATGCGTCCAAAGTCAAAATCACACTATAAAATATAGGTTGATGATGTGTTGATACAGGATATCTTATGCAGACAGGCTATGCTGGTCTATTTAGTATTCATTTATCCAAATATTAATTAATAAATTTTAGAAATTAAACAATCTTACACTAACTACCTAGCCCCACAATAAGCCAATGAAGAACAAACACCGGCGTAATAATACATGACACAGATTTGAACTAAAGACTTTCCACTTATCAGGCAATGTGCAATGTCACTATGAATTTCGTATGCGGAAGCGTCAAGCAAAGCAATCGAAATTAGCCTTTTTTATGTGACGAACGTAGACAACTGAGCTCTCAGCCCACCTGATGGAAAGCAGAAACTGAAGCCCATGGACTATCACAAAAAATCGCCTATGCGCACCTTGAGGACTTAGATGGATTGCCTCTATTTATGCCAGTAATTACACCGGCTATCTTACCCCCAAACCGAAACACAGCAGTGCAAACACTACTATTTAGCGGCAGGTTAACGGGTAAGACGGTGATAGCTATCCGGGCGGACCCTGCACGAGGTCCTACCACCAGCAAAAAGCCTTTGAAGGCTATTTCACAAAGTCAAATTGTAATACAGCATGTGCTCTTAAGCATACGAATGCTTAAGAGTCTTAAGTACCTACCTATTTTTAATAACTTGGACGACTCAACCCAATTAACCATTTTCAATTACGTGAACGATCCGGCCGTTTCTCAGACGCAACCTCTGACATGCAAATACATGGCAACATGCCCGCGCATGCGTAACAAGCTTTACAAAAAAACATAGATCATCCTAATTGCGCAACTAATGGCGTAATTGAAATACGCACCATAAAAATGTAATAAATGATTACTGTGCTTATTTGTACGGATTTAAGGTTGAAAATTGAATTTAGACTGTATAGATATAATTGTATGTGCTTCTCTTTAAGCTACTTTGACCCGAACATATTTGGAAATGAAGCGTAAGATTGGATCGTTATATGATGCATGAGATTGGGTTTTATAATATGTCTTAATATCGATTTGTGATGTTTATTACGATTTACTCCGGTCCTGTAAACTCAATATCGCAAATTAGTAAGTATATTCGTTTTATAACTACGTTTAATGGTGGACATTTAAAACAATTTAATATTACAGTGGCGGAATTCGAAGTTTAGCTTTGATTAAACTGATAAAATAGACCAATTAGATCGGTTCAATAAAACTAAAGAAGTTTGGTTAAAAGAATAATAGGTACCTACCAAAATATTGAATGTATACAGACCACTGTGTAGAGTTGTTCGGAAAGAGTAGACACGTGTAATGTATGGGCTTGCCTTGCGGCCAGGCGACTTTATCTTCCGCACTTACTACACTGATTGCTAAGGGAGCCGATGTTTGCCCTCATTTTAATATGCCAAAGAAATTAAACTTAATATAAAAAAACGTAAATTGTAGAATTGTATTAATAAACGTTTCTAGTCAGCCTAAAAAACGATTTTGGTAATAAAAGTGCTTCTCATCAATTTAGTGTTGTTCGAAGATGTTTTATGTTGCAACGAATTTTAGGTGTTAAAATCTCGACTGAAATATAGTACAAGCCGGTATACGTCCCAATTTCCATATCAGGAGCGGGTCCTTTTGCGGGTAGATTCATGGAGCCACCAGGTACAAAATAGTTTCATCTTAGCTGCTTTTGCAGTCGGATAGAGCTGTAATCATCTAATTTTACAAGTAAAATGGCAACATTAGAGGAAAATTCGTGCAATGTTTCCCAATTTTACTGATAGTTTACTCAGTCTGACAAACCAAAATGTTATTAGGAAAAGGAGACAATAAAAAAAAAACGTTGGCGCACAAAGTTGGCTCTTTGCGCCAACGTTAAAACCTTTGAATGCCTCTTTTTTTACTGACATGGTTTGCGTTTGCAAGACTAAACATTATTAAGTAGCCCTTAATACCAACATTGTCCAATATGTCCAATTCAAAGAATCAATTACAGGTAAATTCACTAAACCTGACACGAACAGAATGAATTAAATGTAGGACTTATACCAACCTGTATCTACCGTCATTTTGACATCCACACAGAAAGTTTCTGTCACTTACTCAACCCATTCGTGCCAGCTTTGGTGAATTTACATATACTACATAATTATAATTATTTAATGTCAACCATTACCTTAAACCATGTAAACATAAGAACTAGATGTTATATGATTGAGTCTATTAGCTGTTAGATAAACAGACTAATTTATAAGTTATCCTTAATGACCGTGGATATACCTAATTTTTAAGTTACACGAAAGGCTGTTTTCTTAGTTTATTGTAGATGCACTGAAAAAGTGTCGCTAGAGTAGTACTTCATTGTGTTGAGCCAAATTGGTGCTTCCTTGCGTTTTTGATTTGACACGCCTTTCATATTATATCAGGAGATAGTTATTATTGTTATTAATCATTATGATATGATTTATACAAATACAAGAAAAAACAGTTGGAAAACCTGACTAAGGTTTTATTTACAATGCAAACATAAATAAATACCTACATTAAAAATCCAGTTAGAGTAGGCTCAAAAAGAGTTGGTGTTTAATTGTACCTAATTGTAATTGGGCGTTTTAATAATGATTTCAAATGTACCTATTTGAGTTTGCAATATATTTTATACCTTGTTTTTTTTCTAACTAGTTTACAATAACTTCGTGAAATTTTCGTTGTACCTAATATCAGCAATTAATGTTAACACTCTAATTTATCTACTTCCATTCGATTAGTTAGTAAATAAGTAAATATAATAAACAAAATCGGGTAATTATGAACTTATTATAGTAAATGTGATGTGTAGGATTTTGTAAAATCGAGTTATTAGACAACTTGTAGACGATGTGATAAATGTTAAGATAATGTTGTACCTAGATATAATATTAATTCATTAAATTTCAGTATCTGTTTTATGAACTTACTTAACTTGTGGACTTAGAGCAAGTTTTTGAATAATGGCCTCATCTTTAAAATAATTTATGTTATAGATTTACATTATCTATGTGCGACAGTTTAGTTTAATCTGTGACTACCTCAGATCATAGAACCAAGTGTTTTCTTTGGCTAGAATATGTAATACTTTTAGTTTTGAATAATGAAATTTGAACTTTCTGTGAGGTAAGTTAAGTTTTGTTAATATAATATATTTAAATTTACATAGACCTCTGATAACGAAAGAAATATAATAACGCAAAGGAGGCTCCTAATTTCTGTATAATTATTGTTAATTTTAGTTGATATTGTTTGATAAATGGTTATGCTATATAATGAAATGTCAATTTCTCAAAAGAGAAAGAACTTTTTTGTAACTTCTCATCATTATTTTTTAAGATATGATTTAAGAAGATAAGTTTTAAGCACAGATATTAATTTTTATTAATGATAATTTATCAAGAATGTTATTATAAAATGTTTAATATTCAGTTGAGTTAGTTTTGTATAGATAGATGTTGTGCTAGAGTTCAAATATTAAGACTTAAGACGGACCTAAGCTGGACCAAATCTTGGGCCGTTTCTATTCTATCGTAGTTTGTACGCGACGTCTCTTTCACACTCATTACAAATCTTTACCCTCTGCAACTGAAATGACGTATAGTTCTAGAATTATTATTTGATTTATCTGACCGACTGTTATCTTACTCACGACCTTTTGTTTTGCGTTAACATTTCCTAGACAATCAACAGTCGAGAACTTTGTTAATGATGCAAAACAAATGGTCGTAAATAAGATAAGAGTCGGTCAAATAATATTTCCCGAACTATACCACAGACGTTTTTGAGCCAATCAACTTTTCGATCGACACTACTTTGTCCCGTAACGCAGGTGACATTTTCATCAAGTTTGCTAGAAAAAATGCTTATAAATTGTACATGCGTTAGGCCTCACACAAGTTCACATCGATACATTTAGGTTCCAATGGTTTTTCATTGTAAATATGTGTATAGTATTAATTGACGTACGTTTGTAAGTTCATGAAAAGTAACAAAGGAGACAGTAAATATGTCGATGTAAAAGTTGATTGGCCCATTTCCAACATTATGGTGTTGATAATAAGACACATGTCACGTGACCGCCAGCGGCAGAGGGTTTATTACCTTTCACTACAGTGCATTATGTTCTTTTGAAGTATAATTTTACTACTTGAAGAGCCTATTTCACCCGGAATAAAATATATCTTAGATATATATTAACTGTCCTTTTCCTTCCTATGTACGTGGAAAAGGATAGTGATAATTTTATGTAAAGAATATTATCCGGGCATTGCATTATAATTACTTTTCTAGATCTCTCTGTATTTTTCGAATAACTAAATTAATTTGTAATTGGTATGATAGCACTTTTGCTATTCGATTTGAATAGATATTCAATGCATATTTGCATATTAAAATAATGCAATACCTATAAAAAAACTACAGTTAATGTATTGTTTATTATTTTAGCCTACTTAATTGTAAAAAAGGTGAAATAAATATTATTACTTTATTCCAAAAAAGGCAGGTAATGAGAAAATAGTGGACTTCAAATGTTGGCCCGCAAATGGAATACAATTTCGAATTGAACTGTTTTCATAGCCAATCCAAAGTTTATTTTATGCACACTGTGATGAAAGGGAATATCGTCTAATCTGTAGAAATGACTTCACATCCATTTTTCAATTTTTACACTTTGCGAGACCAAGAATTTAATGTAAAAGCTAGCTAGTCTTTTAAATCTACCCCAGGCTTTCTAACTATTTCTAGGTGTTGTTCATATTACTTAGTATAAGTTTTGACAGTAATCAAGTGCACTATATTTAAAGTTATCAGTGCTGAAAATAGAGTTAACGTATGCAGTTTTATTAAGTCTATTTAAAATTACTTAGACAAAATCAAAAAGATGCATTTGATTGTTAATTTCATTATCTTCTTAACGTTTTAACATAGTCATTTTGTATGTCTATACAAAATGACCCGTTTTCCATAATGGCTGAATTTCGCAAGCAAAAGAATAACCCTCTTATCCATAAACGTCTCCGAACTTAGCAAGCCTCTAAGAATTGTTTCTCTCTTTCGCCCTTATCAATATGTACATAAGATCGAAGAGGGACAAACAATACTTAGCGGCTTGTATGAATAAGGGGTTAAGTGATTAATTCTTTGTTAATTTACGTATGTGGTAAGACAAATACCCTACTTATAATATAAGAATTATTTATAATATAAGAAACTTCAATATCAGTAGAACTCTATAGAAGTCTAGGCTAGAATTTGTTACTTAATAGAAAAGGTCTAGATTGTACATATTCATACCAGTAGATCATTTAGGCCAAGCCAAAACTGTGAATTGAATTAAGATAGTTATAGAAGGATTCTTGATCTCCGGATGACGGTAGATTAGTATATGGTTGTTAATATTACGTATGTTATAATCATATGTGTTTACGTGTGTTTGATTTTCGAGTCATAATACGATGTATTGATTAAACTTCTTCCAAAGTGATTATCGATTTTTAATTATCTTTAGAAATAACCCACTTCTACAGTGATTTACACTACGAAACGAATACCACAAGCTTTTAGTCGGTATCCTGCCTTTTCGCTGAAAATTTGTATCGCCGAAATTCATTTCCAAACAAACTTTTCGCAGAAGTGTCATTCGGCTGAATAACTTTTGGCAATTTATTATTTTGTAACCATTTCATTTCCCAACCCCATTAGTTGGGAAATGAGAATTACCCACTAGGTTGGATTAGGTTAGGTTGGATTATGTAAAGTTGAAAAATGAAATTCGGCCAAATGACACTTCTCAAAAAGTTGGTTGGGAAGTGAAATTCGGCAAAAAGGCAGAGAACCCTTTTAGTCAGGTTTGTAACAACAACTAAGCACTAAATTTCAATAAAAACTCACAGCATATAACTGCAGGATGTCGTGATACGCAACAATATTCTGCAGTGACACTTTTTTCTAGCTGTCATGACATCAAAATATGACTCCGTGACAGTCGGAACGGCGAGTGTACCCAAAATTCACCACGACCGGATAGACTATTGCCTAATTTTTTACTCCAAATAAATATACCAAATTTGTACTCTAATATGCAGTTAAAACTTCAACAATTAAATATGTATGTGGTATAATCAGAGTAATTGACATAAACTTTTTTTCCACATTGCCTGTAGCCTTCTTGCACTTTGGATTGGATGCACCCTCCGTTCTGACTGTCAGGACGGCGGGTGTACTTTTAATTTGCGATAACTTTATTCCTGAAGAGGTACCATTTTTTCAATGTAGATACCTACTAAATACTACAATTTTAGTACATTTTTTTGTTGTATTCATTTATATTCTGACTATGGCCACACCTAAATGTGTATCGTGACGTAATGTCCGCCCTTCTGACTCTCACGACTCTCCAGGGTAGGCCGGGACTCCTTCCCTGGCTCGAGCGACAAGAAGCCGGCACGTAACTTCCTGCAAGAAGCACTGCGGCAACAATGCCGATGGTATCAACTGTTATCCAACCCATTGTAGGCTTTTTCACAAGCGCCGACGCGCGGGCCGCTAAGATGCTCCTGTACGCTTAGCACATTGGTATGTCAGTATGTCGCCGCGAGATAGATTTTCCTTCTTTTACCAACTACATGAATAAAAGAGGGATGGATAGTCTATCTCGCGGCGACATATTGTCGCACAGATCCTGTGCTAAGCCTATATAATCTCTTAAAAACGATTTAGTTTAGAGTCGATTTGTAAGTTTTTGACAGTTACTCTAAAGAACTGACACATCGCTATTCAGATTAGGTCCTAAACTGAACCGCATTAGTAGGTCGTAGTAGCCCCTCTATTCTGAGTAATTCTAAAAAAATCCGTACATTTGGATCACGTCTTCATTGATAAATATCGGTAGGATTGGTCAAATCAAGGATGCTGAGCAAGATCCACAACATTTCCCAAAATGTCCCAGAAAGTTTGTATGAAAGTTTCCTTTTGAACCGACTTCAAAAAAGGAGGAGGTTCTCAATTCGACTGTATGTTTGTTTTTATGACATTCATCATTGACGTTCATAACTTT
>JALPQI010023814.1:0-13020 GCA_025490895.1 Thaumatotibia leucotreta | reverse complement strand
TTCGTTTTACGTCTCGGTCGCTATTTGTAACTATCTTTTTCCGTCAATCTTAATTATTTTTTTAATTATATCTCATTGACCGAGTGACCGTCATAATTTCATCTAATTTCATAGAAGTTTCACGTTTAAAATAACACTTCAGTACATGTACACTAAACTTTAATTTGTTTAACAATTCCGATCCGAAGGAGATATGAATAGCAACTAAGACCTACGTAGTATGGGACGATTAGCGAACGTGCCCAAAAAAGAACGGAACGAGTTACCACTAAAGACAAAAAAAGAGTGAGACGAATAACGAAAGTGACTAAAGATAAAATGCGAAATACCAAAAACGAGAGAGACAAACAAAGACATAGTCCTAGGAAGACCGTGACGAAAAACGAAAAAGACTAATTAAGAAAGAGACAGGATACATAATTGGACTTGAGACGATAGGGACATATAGCGATCGAGACAAATAAAGAATGCGTGACGAACACAGAATGAGACGGATATAAGAAATGAACGAAAAACGAATGGGACGAATTACGCTGATACCCACCGGGAAGAGTTGGGGGAGACAAATGTACAGTCAAGGGCTTAAATATGTATACACTATTTTATCTTATGCTGTAAAAATAAGGTGCAAAAGTGTATACATATTTTTGCCCTTGACTGTACTGTTCTTACTGCCGTTAGGCAGCCTACACACACACAATGTCAAACTGAAACGAAATTGTATGTACAGTAGAATAGTCTATATATTTACAAAGTCATACAAGTCTCGATGGTTACTTAGATGTTATCGGCCTGGGACAACCCAGTCATTCAAAAACTGGGAAATGCAAGGTCGCGTCGAGGTCGAGCGAATTAATTTGTGCTGTAATTGAATTTCCAGACCGAATGTTCTTTATTAAGAATTGTAAATTCCCCATTATCATCATCATTTCAGCCATAAGACCCACTGCTGAACATAGGTCTCCCCTTTGGATATCCACATACACCGGTTGTAAGTAACCTGCACCCAGCGTCTCCCAGTGGTCTTCATAAGGTCGTCTGTCTATCTTGTGGGTGGACGACTGGACGTAGAGATTAGTAAAATAGTTTCATATCCGGTCTCCCTTATGGCCCGGCCACGACATTGGTCTAAGGCGACCGGCTTAGCTGAAAACCATACGTGCGAGAGGGAGCATATCGGCATCTCGCTCCAACTCATGAATTCGCTCGCCGCCGGTCGTCGTATGCCCTGGCCACGACATTGGTCTAAGGCGACCAGCAGCGAGCGAATCCATGACTTGGAGCGGGATGCCGATACGGGTACTCCTTCTCGCACGTATGGTTTTCCGCTAAGCCGGTCACCTTAGGGTGCGTTCAAACCAAAAGAGCATTCGCTATTCTAACCCCCCACTCTACGAAATTCGATCGTTACACAAAACGTGATCGGTGGATTTCGTAGAACGGGCGATAGAACAGCGAATGCTCTTTTGGTCTGAACGCACCTTTAGACCAATGTCTTGGCCGCTGCATTAGACCAAGGTCGTGGCCGGGCCTTTAGAGCTTAAAGTTTCACAAGTATGCCACTTTTGTTATTTTGGTGACGTGACAGATAAGAACATAAAAAGGCAATTGACTATTATAGTACCTACTGGAGTGTTAGTGTGAGTAAGGTGCATAGAAAGTTACACAGCGCTAACGTTTATTTTGTGTCTGTCAGGATGCCGTGAGAAATGTCCGAATAAACACAAAATTTGCACCAAAAAAATTTTGTACTAAACTGTACCTATGGTGAAGGAAACTGTACCTTAATTAAACATTAAATATAGTGAAATAGACACGCTGCTTTAATGTCAGCTTGGCACGCATTTTTACATCATATCATACATCGTCAGCCTATGATAGTCCACTACTGGACGTAGGCCTCTCCTATTAACTATGCGTATAAACGCATTAGAAGGTAAATGCCCATACCACGCTTGGCAAGCGGGTTGGCGATCGCAGTAATGTGTCCACTATGATGACGCTGCTGCCAATCAGCAATCTTTTATTAAATAATGGTCATTGACACTTCAATCCTTAGTCGACTCTTACGACACCCGCAGGAGGAGTTGGGGTGGTGACAAAATGTATTTTTACTGCCGTCACCACACGGCACGCATTTTTACTTGCTACAATATCAAATAAAGAGTGAGTACTTTTAAATTGTCGCTAACATAATTCAGTTTTTTTCCTAGACTCTCGACGTTTTTGATAAAACTTAAATTACATTCATAATTTAGAACTCACTGGCATGTTTTCTTCTTAAAAATAAACAGTCACTTGCTTTTATCTTTCAAGATATCTTCAAAGGAAAAAAGTGTTCGAGATTTTATTTTGCGAAAATTTACTATGAATACCTTATATCTACTTTGGAACTTGCAATATCGTGCAATACAACTCGGAGAACAGTACAAAGGACCATAAAAAAGCTAAAAGAAGGTAAAACTACTAAAAGAAAGCAGCGAGAGGGTTATCCGATAAGAAAACGGAATAAAAAAATTGAATTAAAAGTGTGTTAACTGTTTGATCACAAGCCGGCTATTTCGTCCCGAAAAGTGTTAAAAAAAATTGGAACAAGCCGAAGTAATGTGCAAAAAATAAAAAATAAACTGCGGAATTGTTACTTATAAAAAACAAAAAGCCTCGAAGAGAACGGTTTCTCAATATAATCGAGTAATCCGACGTTCTAGACTACTGTACGCCTTGTTGGTTCAAAATACAGTTGCTTAATTATTGATGACGAAACGTATCTCATGGCTGATTTCAAATCAATACCAGGTAATCAATGCTCTTCTTCCGGCGACGACCAGAGTCTGTCTGAATGAGAAAAAGTAATTCCAGTCGAGAAATTTGCCAAAAAGTTCCTCGTGTGGCATGCAATTTGCCAGAGCGGCATGAGAAGTTCGCCTTTTGTAACCACTGGCACAATTAACACAGATATTTATATATCCGAATGCCTAAAGAAGAAGTTGTTGCCACTTATTCGAAAGCATAATTGCTCGACATAATTTTGGCCAGAATTGGCAAGTTGTCACTATTCATCTAGAGCTAAGGAGTGGTATAATAGGAATGCTGCCAATGTTGTACTAAAGGAAAGAGATCCGCCAAATTGCCCAGAATTGCGGCTGATAGAAAAATATAAAAACAAAATTGCTGAAAACATCCCAATCGGCCACAACATTGCCTGATTAATAATAAAAGTGGATAAAATGTACGAAACTTATCACAAATTATTCCATGCAAAATTCTACGCGTCAGGTCAAGAGGAAAGTTCAAGAATTTTGTCGTCGTGCCTTAGACAAGGAATAAAATTGTTATAGCTGGTCTATTTTGTCGTAAACTTTCAAATAATAAACATTTTTGGGTATCCTTGCATAATATTTTACTGTATTAACCTTTATTCAACTTGCGACAATTTAAAAGTGTTCACTCTTTACTCCTAGCCACTCATTGCTTTAAAATTTTAGATTAGATTTATTCTTAAGATGTGAAATAAAAGTGACAACTAGTAACCACAGTTACCGAAAGCGATATTATACAATAGGTAAATAGTACACTACAAAAAATTGACCTTCACCGTACTAATAATATCCATAGGCGTGTAGTTATGTAAACACCATGCGACCTTTATAAATGTTTTCCTATCCATCAATACAAGTCAACCGTTTTAAAATTTCATTAGACATAACCTGACAAAATAAGCCTGGCATTTTGACATGAGGGCTGTATTATTTTGTATGGATATTATGTCCTATAAGATAAGTAGTTGAATTTAGTAGATGAGACAAGAAGCTTGTTGAAAACGATAGAGAACAGAAGATGAAACATGTTGGGGCACCTAATACGTCATGACGACTTTATAAAGACTATAATTGAAGGCAAAATTGAAAAAAGAAGAGAGAGAGGAAGGCCTTGGCCTTCCTCTCTCTCTTCTTTGCGTGCATTTTTAGATCAAGCCAAAGAGAAAGTTCTTTCCGTGCATTTTTAGATCAAGCCAAAGAGAAAGTTAAAGTAGTGACGTATCAGGAGCTCAAAACAGTAGCAGAGACAAGGACAGGGTGGCGAGAACTCCACCGACAAGAGCAAAGCTCTTTCAATTTGTGATGATGATTATGTTCTATAGAGACTAATAGATTTCTAAATGCACTTATTAAGTCCTCTAGACAGATAAGCATTTACACCCTGGCCTACCGTAAATTTCGAGGTTTTTTCTCTGTTACTCAAACGAAGGCGTCATTAGAGTGAGAGAGAGAGAAATCCTCGAAATTTACAAATTTCGTTTTTGCGGTAGGGCCGGAGTATTTTTATCAACATTGGCATTATTTAAATGATGGTCTCCTGAGTATTGCGTGTTGAAAACACTAAATAGATTATGGGAGTGGCGAAACCAAGCGACAAACACTGTCTGCCACCCAATTACGTACCTATATTGTTTTTTTTTTTACACTTTAAATCGTTGACAATGCTAAGAGTCCAATGTTTCATCTTTATCGTCTTAAAAGGAATTAAAGTTAAAAGCAAAAAGTTCCAAAACGCATCAATAAAAGTGGTTCATATAACCTTCTACGACTGACGTTAATGTGTCATCACACAGCCGTGTACTGACCTCCGATGTAAATAAACAATTGCAAGCGATCTCGTAATCCTTGAACAGCGGCTTGCGTATTTTTGTTTAAAACGGTTGTGGAGGTTCGAGTGACGTCATGATGGAGATTTGAGTTTTTAATGGACAGTCAAAGGCAAAATAAAGGTGCATCCCCCACTCTACGAAATCAAGGAATCACGTTTTGGGTAACGATCGAATTTCGTAGAGTAGGGGGTTAGAATAGCGAATGCTCGTTTGGTCTGAATGCACCTTGAGGTTTATATAAAAATGCTCCGAAATGTCACAGTGCACTTAAAATTCTGCGTTGTAAACTTTTGTAACATGTTAATAAGTGGATACATATTTTTGCATTTCACTGGGCACCAAGGAGATATCATGATTTCGTATAAGTTTATTGGCATCACATCATCTATTTCAATCCACTGCTCGATGTAGGCCTCTCCTATTAAATAGGGGTATGGACACATTAGGAGGGAAATACCCATAATCGTCATGCTGGGCAGCCGGATTGGCGATCGCAGTAGTGTGTCCACTATGATGACGCTGCTAAGACTGTCCATCATCAATCTTTTATAAACGAATGGTCAATGTCAAATTCTTTAGTCGACTTTTACGACACCCACTGAAAGAGTGGTGCTGTTGACAAATGTATTCTTACTGCCGTCACCACGAAGCAGTTTTTGGTATGAGCATACAGAATTCTATAGCATGATATACCATTCGATTCGTCTCAGCCGTCAGGGTGACGTAGTACGATATTTATATCTGCATTCGGTTTAGGAATAGGTAAAATAACTCTAGCAGAGCTAGACGGGCATTATAGAAATTCTGTAATGAATAATGAGATTCCATCTTATTAGTGCTTGTGAAATGTGTGTTATTTTTATTGTTTGAAGAAACTGGCAGTTATCACGACTCTTGGTTAAAACCAGCCCTTATTTCTCAAGGTATTTTCCATGTATGGATTCGCATCTTTACACGCCTTAAATTCATGTTTCCTCATCAGACAGTCTATCAACCGAAACCTAAGCCATTTGGGAACCAAATCGAAGTAACGCTAAAAATCAAATTGTAAGAAATCCTTTACTAGTTGTCACTGTGACATGGTTCTTGTGGCCTAGGGTTCCGATTGGTAGATTGTACCTAATTAAAATTAGCGATCCGGCAGTCCTTGGGCGGTGAGAGGTATATTTTTGTGCGAATCGCTTATGGAAATTTGCGTGAGCGCAGGCGCCGGTGACATCACCGCATTACATTTTAAATGTAAAAGAGAGATTGTTTTGTTTTGCTCGATCATGATGTTCGGATAGTTTATGGGATTTTCCATTTGGCAGGCTGTTTTGACGGCAGTTTTCAGGCGTTTTAAGAGTTACTGGCTTTTATACAATAGGCATGACTGGCAAGTCAAATCAGCATCTTTTTTCGAACTGTCAAAACGATCACCACTATGAAATTTTATGTGAAATACTCAAAAGTGACTTCACGTTTGAGTACTGCCAAATGACCTGCTTTTAAGTTCTTTTCAATTTATTAAATAGAAGTTCTGTACAAAAATTACTGCAATCTACATCTTAGTAATCATTTCTTCGTGTATTATGTCGTGCATAATGTTAAATAATTTATTTTAACTACAGTCATCATCCCTATTGTATTAATAAATCGGAGCCCGATAAGGTGCTGACAATCCGACTAGTGTAAGAATCTCGCCCTCTGGTGGCGGCAGTAAGAATACATTTGTCAACACCCCAACTCATCCCGTGGGTGTCGTAAGAATCTGCTAAGGGATTGAAGAGTCATTGGCCAATTATTTGTCTAAGTTGGATGACGGGCAGTCGTGTTTTTTTTAACATGTTTGGGAAAAGGCCTAAAGGCTGAGCCAGACCGGATGCTTGGGCAACACGTGCACGTGAGCTTGTGCGTGGCATACGCGTTGTAGTGTCGGAAACGTCAGAGTAGATTGCACACCGCCTGCACGTCACGCGCACGTTCACGTAACGGAAGCGGTGTGCCATCTAATATGAAGTGTCATAAGGTAAAACTACCCAACTATAGTCCAAAAGCTTCCAACTATGGTCCAAAACTAAGTCAAATATCTTCGATTTAGTGTAATTATTATATTATTGACGCAGTTGTTACACAGTCTCCTCATTAATGATTTAAAAACTTGGATAAAACTAAAGAAAAAGATTTCCGTTGATGCTTAGTTACGAGTTGAACTTGTGGACCATAGCTGTAGTACTGGACTATAGTTGTATGGTTTTACGGTACGCCTTAAGTCTCCGGCCGGCAACACTCTTCATCCCGGCCTCTGTATTGTAATAATGTAATATTATCTGTGGTACCATTAAAATATGCTACATTCTTCAAAGCCAAAAAATCTTCAAATGTACTCAAAGATAGCGCTCGTTGGGCAATCCCTGTAATCCTTGAACCGTTGTATGGTTTGTGAATTGATGTTACTAAACGCTTATGTTGCGGAGGTCAGTGTCTGAGTGTGACGTCATCTCTAAATGGGGTTAACAGATCCATGCCACGGATTTAAATCTTTCAATTGCTTAGTTAGACTTGAACATGAATGTTCTTCAAGATAACAGATTGTTTTGCAGCAATATATCACATCACATCACATCATCAGCCTATGATAGTCCACTGCTGGACGTAGGCCTCTCCTATTAACTATGCGTATAGACGCATTAGAAGGTAAATGCCCATAATCGCCACGCTGGGCAAGCGGATTGGCGATCGCAGTAATGTGTCCATTATGATGACGCTGCTGCCCATCACAAATATTTTATTAAATAATGGTAAATGACACTTCAATCCCTTAGTCGAATCTTACGACACCCGCAGGAGGAGTTGGGGTGGTGACAAATGTATTCTTACTGCCGTCACCACTCGGCAAAATATCGCCGCTTACTTACTAGGGCTTCAAATACCCATTCAAATAATATTGGTATTGGAAGCCAGATGAAGAAGAAGAAGAGAGAAGTTGATGGAGAAAACACCCGTATTCAGAGTGAAAGAAAGGTGGCATTTCCATAAATTTATTGCTGTACGTTCGAGGTTGAGTAACAATACCGACTATATTTTACTGTGTATTTGCCCAGAGACTTTTTTTATGTTGGCACAACAAAGTGGCTCCACTCCACCTGATCGTAAGTGAAACTGAAAAGTAGAGCCCAAATCGCGGCGGCAACGAACAGGAGACAAGCAGTAACCTGTCAGTTGCCACCGCCTTGCTGGCCCGCTAGATGCTTTTTTAAGACTGCGATTTTTAAGGGTAAATTTATGCAAGGTGACACTTTATTGCACCCATGCGAAAATGAATTTTTCATCGAACTTTTCTGGACGTTCTAGTTGATGTGCTGTCCGAAATTGTCTTTTCCTAACTCGTGCGGAAAAATAAACTTTGCGCAGGCTTCGCGTGCGTAAATTTCTCTTTTTAAGGCACTTGTTATAAAAAAAGTCGTTCGATACACGTCTAAAAACTTCTTTTTAACTCGGGTGATTGTCGCCCTCGTTTCACTCGGGCTCCAACTTACACCCTCGATGAAAAAAAAATTGTTTGCACTTGCATCGAAATGTACTACTTATTTTAGATGATTTTTCTACGCTAGTGGTCAAACGTCTACCTATTCTGAATAAAAAATAAATAAAATAGTAAGTGGTTCATTTTGTGTCAAGGCCAAAATTGTGAGGCCAATTTTACACACGAGGCGATACACGTGCGAAAAGGAAATCCGTAATTCGTGTCGATTTAAAACACTCCCTTCAGTTGTTTGTTAATTTATCGCCACTTGTTTCGAACTTCATTTTTTTGCAGTTGTATCGTAATGGATTATTTTATCCTCGCAAAATGCATTGTAACATATTGTATGATGTTCATGTTTGTAGGCTTTGGACATTTATATCATAAATAACAAATTCTTCAATGGCGTTTATGCGTTCTGTATGCACTACTACGTACATAATAAGATATTTTTCCTTAGTGATTGACGCATAACTTAACAACGGTTTTCCTTAACCCCTGACATTAATCCTCGGTTGAGAAGTTGAGATACGTCATACCCTTTTACAGAATCAACACAAATTATGGTCTTCCTTGCGACTGTTGCAAAACCATACTCGTAAAAGTGTCGAATTTGTATACTTTAATGCAAATCTGAAGTTATAGGCATTGCTATAGCGCTGGATTGCATGTTTTTTTTGTGTGACGTGGCCGCTCCGATTTATCTGATGGCGACTGTACTATGAGGACCAATTATTTGAGTTTTTCTAAATATACGAAGTTCTTGCTTGTAAATATCGACCTGAACTAGATATCTATATATGAAAATCCTTAATCAAAACGGAAGTATCAACTACAGCATTCTTAATAAACTTAAAAAAAATGAAGGTCCGAAAACGGAAAAACACATGTAGATCTTATGAAAATCAGGACAAATTTGTACCTTGTTCCGTTAAAATTAAAGAAAAATAAAAAAATATATGAAATTTGAATTGACTGGACATGTTTTTCCCGTGGACCCTTCATTTTGCAAATAGATGGCAAATAATCGGGGTTAGTTTACTTTCCATTCTTCTCCCGAGCCTAAAAATATAAAACTGTGTCTGCATACAAATTAACCAGTGTCCAGATGTGACCATCTGTATGTTTACGTTGTTATATATCAAGTCAATTATGGCTGACCTGTTTAGGAACACGTTTTTTATCACATCTCTGTAAACTAGATTTGGTAGACGAAACTATAAAAGTATTCAGGCACGTATCCAGGGGAGAGGTCTTGCCCCCACCCCCCTGACACTGGACTTAGGTATGCCTGGGTGCTGTAGAATATATAAGTAATAAAATACCGTCATATCATAGGGCAGTGCCCCCCCGATTAACGATATTTAATTTTATCGGTGTAAGTTAGCAATTCAGTTGTCAGCCTCCGTAGCCTAGTTGGTAGACTTGGTAGCGACCCTGCCTACGAAGCTGGAGGTTCCGGGTTCGAATCCCGGCGAGGGCATTATTTGTGTATTTATTTATCACAAATATTTGTTCCTTGGTCATGGCTGTCTATGTATTTAAGTTCTATATGTATCTATTTATTATATATATCGTCGCCTGGTACCCATATCACAAGCCTTAATTGAGCTTACCGTGGGACTAGGTTGATTTGTGTAAAATGTCCCAAGATATTTATTTAATTCGCCAGCGATGTACATGGAACGGAATCATTAAATAAATAGGTAATAAATAAATATCTTGGGACATCTCACACAAATCGACCTAGTCCCACGGTAAGCTCAATTTAAGGCTTGTGATGTGGGTACCAGGAGACTATATGTATAATAGATAGATACATACAGATACTTAAATACATAGACAGCCATGACCAAGGAACAAATATTTGTGATAAATAAATACACAAATAATGCCCTCGCTGGGATTCGAAACCGAAACCTCGAGCGTCGTGCGTATAGGCAGGGTCACTACCAATTAGGCTACGGAGGCTGACAAAACTGCTGACATTAATGAGTCCGGTTGCTCTTCTCGCTGTAACCTCAGGTTGACTCAGGCATAAAAAGTTGTTGTTTTTGCCACATATGTAGTTACCTGATCATTTGTGTACGTTATGCGTATTATAATTAGAGTAACTATGATCAATTAACTTTGTTGGACAAATGGGAACCCTAGGCAACTCTAGAGCATTGTCAAAATGATAAGTATATAGTATGAGAATTCTTACAAAGCGTGGTGACGGCCGTAAGATTTGTCATCACCCCAACTCTTCCCGTGGGTGTCGTAAGAGTTGACTAAGTGATTGATGTTGATGTGTCACTGACCATTCATTTATTAAGGATTGATGACGGGCAGCAGCATCATCATACACACATTACTGCGATCGCCAACCCGCTTGCCCACCGTGGCGATTGCATTACCTCGTGATGCGTTCACGCACATTTAGCGGTAGAGGCCTACGTCCAGCAGTGGATTGAGGCTGATGGTGTGAATTCTTACAGTAGACTCTTGGTTGACTATGTATACTAAAGTATCGTATAACGTATCGTTTAGAAAGTGTTTAGCCGATCGTATTGTAAAACTTCGTAGTATGTATGCAAAATTTATTAGCAATATTGGAATGTTATTGTGAAAGCTGAATAATTTAACTTTCTTATAAGAGGCTTATAATTTCAACGTCAAGTCAAAGTTTGTCAGCAATTGCGACTCGATTTATACAATGCATAGCTTACTTGAAGATAAATAGAACATTGAATTAATACAAAATGCACCTGTTCTGCAGCTTTCCAATTACTTGGACGCTTGCTCACAAACGGTAGAAAGTTCGCTCTGACTTTTCGATATGTTGTACAGTATACAATCAAGTGCAAAAATATATATCTGAGTAATCCGCTCATAAATATCGTACAACAATTTCATTACTTACGCCAGAACTCTTTGTGGCGTAATAAGATTGTAAGATAAGTGATTGTGAACCACCTCTGTGCATAAATTTTGATGCATCTCTATTTTTGTTGTAATTAATTTTATGTTTCAAAACTCAGGTTTCAATACTTGAAATTCGTAAATTGTTTCCAACTGGCTTCAAAAAAGCGAACATTATTATTTTTTTTTCAATAAACGCACATGTTTGGGATGTCAGATTAATTATTCAGTTTACTATATTCTAATAGTCTTCAAATATTTCTAAGATCTCTGAGGCCTTAGGGCCTATACAGGCTGACGCGAATTGCCCTGAACGGACGCTCGTCTTACGTCTAACAAGAAATTGTATGAACAGCGCTAACTGGTGCACGCTACTAAATATTTTATGACCTGTGACTAAAACGCGAGTGTAAATGTTCAATTATGAATAACGCAAGTTATTAATAGGCGATTAATCTGCATTTGAACAGTTGATCGTGTATTCAGACATAAAAAAAAGATTTCCAACTATTATGCGGTTAAGCAAATTCACTTTACCAGGGAGAAGTAAACCGATAAAATGTTGAGTATCTTTGCACCCGTGATATCTAGCCGTACAGTCAAGGGCATAAATATGTATACACTTCTTTATGTAATGCCGTTAAAATAAGGTGCAAAAGGGTATACATATTTTTGCCCTTGACTGTACCTTGAGTTGGCAAGTAACGGTTACGTTAGCATTTAAATGACAATTGGATATTAATAATTGGATTCCACTTATCCTGTAAACATGTAAGAAATATATTTGAAATCAGTGAGCTGACAGTATTTTCTAAGAAATGTTATCCTCGTAAGACCCAATGGACATTGCAAATATTACAATGTACAGTCAACCAATTGGAACCCTAGGCCACTCAGGAACCATGTCAAAGTAACGTTATCAATCAGATTGTAAGACATTTCAAACGGCTTTTCATTTTGACATGGTTCTAGAGTGGCCTAGGGTTCCAATTGGTCGAGTGTACATAGTTGTTGCAATCCAATTTGAACCAATTAAAGCCTAATTTCTTTTGTTTCATAAGTTTTTCAAATAAACGAAATTCTTACCAATTTACATATAGAACGAAGTTCAAATTATAAATAGGAAAAGTACCTAACTGTGGCGGGCCTTACGGGGTTAAATCTGACCCGTATTCTTTGACCGAGAGTTTATTTCTTTTGACGGTGACTTGAGTAAATAACGAAGCAAATCGCTACGTTTTATCCATTATAAAACTCTTTATAGACTGATTTCTCCCAATGTTACCAACTTATGTTTATTTATGTCATATTACCGCTTTGCCAATTAAGAGTAGCATGTCGCACTTGACATTCGACGTTTGAAATTAATTTATACCACTTATCTGTTGCATAAGAAATACAATAACTTCACACTTCAGTATAAACAACTTTACCATCAGTGCATTTCGGTTGAAATTGAATTGCACGGTCATTCGTTTAAATCCAACTGTTATTTTTTTGTGCTTACATGTATTGTGTGTAAACAAAGAACAATAAATAAATTTAGCCTAACGTCAAAGATATCACTTTTAAATAATTGTCAATGGCTTAAGCTTATCAGTTCTTAGCTCCCTTTTTAAAGTTCCGTAGTGAAAAAGGCTAGAACTAGAATGCTATCTTTATAGTTTCCTCATCTCCGTCTGTCCATTTGTATGTTAGATAAGAATTTCGGTATTCACGAAAATGATAAACTACACTAACATCAACAACTTCGAATCTGAGGAAAGAATATTTTGTTTGCCGCACTTTGGTCGTTTAAAAAAGACTGTATTTTCCATAAATACATGTATTTTTAAACCGACTTCAAAAAAGGCGGAGGTTCTTAATTCGACTGATTTTTGTGTCCTTTTACTCTTACTCTGTATCTCCGTGGATCATGAACCGACTTTCAAAATATTTTTTCTTAATGTAACTAGTATAACAC
>JALPQI010023813.1:0-21087 GCA_025490895.1 Thaumatotibia leucotreta | reverse complement strand
CATGAATCGCGGAATGGACTGGCTTTTCACATCTACCTCACATTTTAGATAATGTCGGAAAAACTACCCTCATTGTCTGTACATAACAGAGTCTATGTGCAAGTCGAGCATTGTAAAGTCGTCATCAAATATATTATATGGGAGCAGCTTGTATGATCACAAACATGAGTATGTTTAGCACATGACTGGTGTGACAGTATCTCTCCGCAAGATAGGCTATCCCTCCCCTTTTTTGTTAATATAGCTAGTAAAGAACAGGAGATTTATCTCACGGCGACATACTGTCGCACCAATCATGTACTAAGCCTACTGAAAGCCTCTTTTGTCATGTGTTAGTGTGCTTGTTCAGATATTTTTGAGCTCTCTCACCATGCCAATACATCTGATGGTGACTGTAATTTCTTGGAGCAAGTAGGTAGGTACTTTCCAGAGAGAGAGTGCAAAATGGACTATACTTGTCTTACACATAATACTGAATTATTCATATAATGGAAATTCAATGTTTGATATGTACTTTCTATACACATGGTCATACTGTGGAGTGGTCTGATGAATTCTACATCTGCAAGGTAACATTAAACAAAATAATAATATAATTTATAAGGTTTCATTAATTTCAAAAATTGAGAAAAATCATGTATACCTACAATAATAATAAAAATCTGTAAATTGCACCATACTGCATGATAAATGTTGAAATTTTAAGTAATATGAATCAAATACAATTGGATTGCACATTAAGTTCAAGTGTCTGTAATATTAATTATTCATGTTTTTGCATTATTTGCATTCAATTTAAAATTCTTTACACACAGCTCAACAAGTCATAACTTTTATAGCAATTTTGGTGCAGCATAGTACGAAAAAGGGTTTTTCTATTAATATTTACTAGGAAAATAATTAATGTTCAAATTACTGTTATGAACCCTAATAAACTATTCCAGCTATAAATTGGGAATATAGATGCCTTGAATACAACAATGTTGCACCAAAAATGCTATCCTATGTATGCCTCGATATTAGCAACCTTGTAAGACAATTACAGTTAATAATTAATGAACTATAAGGACACTGATGAATAAATTTACTACCTTCAAATACCATCTTATAGGAAAGCTTGTCTATAAGGTTATAACTAGAGCGCTCAAGATTCTCAAGAATATGCAATAAAGTAAAATGAATTATAGTTTCTGTAGGATTTCCGAGACGTTGAGAAAGTCTTCTCACGCTTCTGTATAAATATGTAGCAAAGTGTAGGTAGAAACAATATACGCAAATGACAAGTGAAAAGTGCATACAACGTATGACTATTAAGAGTGGTCACATGAGAACTTCTGGCGAATTATCGTAAACATAATATGACACCTGCAAAGTAGCACTATTTTGTTTTCCATGCTTTTACTAATAAAGGCTTCCTATACCCCCCCTCCTACTAAGCCAAGGTAAACGATAGACATGACGCGTGGAAGCACGAAACACATTACAGATTACCACCTAAACGTAAAGATTAGATTAATTTACCTCGCCATTTGAGATGTTGATCGCCAAATATATGTCACCAAATGATCCACCACCGATTCTTCTCACGACCTTATATTTTCCAGTAATCAATATTTCTTTCCTTGACATCATAAACGACATCTTGAAGGTTTTTTTAGTTTTTCACGGCTATAGAACAATATTTATATTTCGAATTCACAAAATTACGCAATGTCGCAATAAAAACAATGATAGAATTCCGAGCTACATTTTACGATACTGTGACGGAATCCATGGATGAATGGACGTCGCGGTACGTTCTGAATACAACCTCAAACGAACGGTAGATTTATTGATTCCAAACAGCTGTAACTTTGAAAGTGTAAATGCAATGAAATATACACACAAAGTAACTAAATATACAATAAAATGCATGATTTAATTGATTAGCCAGGAATTTTATTAAATTACAGTACAGACTTGTAATAATCAATACATTTACCAAAACATATTCAACAACTGTTAAAATAAAAATGGATGAAGTTTCTGAGCGAACCAGTTCAATAGTGTTGCCAGTACAAAGTGACCTAGATAATTTCTTTTTGGTAGAAAATTTCTCTGGGTAAAATTACAAAAAACGAAACGATTTACTAATGTAGGAAAAAAACTATACAACTCATGACATTACAACTTAAAAAATTGTTTGCTATTCTGATAAAAATCTAAAACGTCTCAGCCAAAAATCAAGCTCACGTATCCTTAGCTCTAGGGAACAAAGGCTCCTAAATCTTGTAGCCAGCTGTTGCTGACTTCTTGCTGACTGTTGTATCCAGTACTATGAGCTTGTGTTGTCATTGTCACATATCATCAGCCTATCTCAATCCACCACTAAACATAGGCCTCTTCTATGAACTATTCGTATAGACGGGAGCATTAGGAGGGAAATGCCCATAATCGCCACGCTGGGCAAGCAGATTGGCGATAGCAGTAATGTGTCCACTATGATGACGCTGCTGCTCATCATCAACCTTCAGTCAGGTTCAGGTCAGTGACACTTCAATCCCTTAGTCGACTCCTACGACACCTGCGGGAGGAGTTGGAGTGGTGACAAAATGTATTCTTACTGTCGTCACCACACTTGTGTTGTAGAGTTTATTAAAAGTGCAGGCACATACGATGTATGGGTGTGTTTTGTTGCCAAAAGCCTTTACTTTAAGCACAAACGGTACTTTCGTTTATTTTTAATGCAAAACGTTTTCTGCGGTGGAAGACCATAGCCAAATAACACTAGATCCTACTTAGTATTACGATCATGCTGGTGATAAAATCCCCAGTCTTCAAATTGTACCGATTACAAGGATGCACTGTGTCGACGATAAAAGACATCACATATGTTACATATGTAGTACAATACAATAATTCTTTATTGCAATAAGAGCGAAAAAGAAAGTAATAACTAAATACGATTGCAGAATGGCATTTTGGCTAGACCTGCTGAATGTTGAATTTTGAATTACACGGATGGCGTAGGTATTACCCGATTAGGCGTATGGACATTCCGGGAACTGGCCTACTACCGCGAAAATCGAAATTCGTCAATTTCGAGGATTTTTCTCTGTCACTCAAACGAAATTAGAGTAAGCGAGACAAATCCTCGAAATTTACGAATTTCGTTTTTCGCGGTAGGGCCGCTGGACATTCGAGGCAATGGATATTCCGGGAATTAGACATTCGAGGCGTATGGACATTCTGGGAACTGGACATTCGAGGCAATGTACATTCCAGGCATTGGACATTTGAGACCAGAATCAACAAGTCGGAGCGACACCGATCGACGCTGCTACGGCGCGATTTGCCTTAAAAATGCGAAAGTGTCGATAGGTTTGGGGAGAGTCGATTGCGAAACATTTTTATTAGTCGTACAAACTATGTAGTACTCTGTCCAACAACCTTCGGCAATAGTAGGTAAAAGGGGGTAAACACAGAATTAGATTTGGATAGAAGAAACAAGTTCATTCATTTGTATGGCGGCCGAGCGTGTCAGATTTTGTACTGAAGTTGTTACTTGCCTATGATTTTAAATATGTCTCAGGCCCTAGTATTCATATTTTTTTGTGTTGTTGCAATTAATATTACTTAAGGAGGCATTATTAATGGGTTTGTTCACTTGAACTTACAAAATTTGACGCCCGAAAGCTGCAAGCTGCGATTAAAGACGGACAACTCAGTGGATTTCACCGAGTTCATTTGACACGCTAAGTAGATACGTTTGCTTAATTTATGGTATATATGACATCTGTGGGGGTAAATTTAAAATATATAGGTTCGTATCGTTGATCACTCGTAGAAAATTTGAATTTGTCGCTCTTTTATAGTGCAAAAAGTTATTATTATGTACACAATATGTAACTTCGTAACACAAAAATTATGACGTTAAATTTTGTTTTCAATAAAGGATAAAGGGGCCGTGTGGTGGCGGTAGTAAGAATACATTTGTCACCACCCCAACTCCTACGGGTGTCGTCAGAATCGACTAAGGGAATGAAGTGTCGGTGACCATTATTTGAATACCATGACCATTGACCATTATAAAAAGATTGATGATGGGCAGCAGCGTCATCATCATAGCATACAGTCATTACTGCGATCGCCAATCCGCTTGGCCAGCGTGGCGATTATGGGCATTTACCTCTTAATGCGTCTATACTCATAGTTAATAGGAGGCCTACGTCCAGCAGTGGACTATCATAGGCTGATGATGATGATGATGAAAGGATAAAGTTAAAAAAATAATTATGTAAAAAATGTTGCATTGCAGTCGGCCCGGGAGACGCCCCTAGGGAGGGGCCCCTAGTCTTCACACAGCATAAAATCATAATTCGTTATTATAGCATTCATCACTGTTGGAATTACCAACCGACGTTCGCCTTTACGTACTTCGGCGATATTTTCACAATACCCACCGCAGCAATGGAGTATTTAGTAAACAGTTGCTAAATGTTATTATATTTTAAATTTAGACTTACAAAACGGATGCCAGACACTTGAAACAGTATTTTGTAGTGGTATTAAGCTAAATGCGGATAATTTAATTTCATATCTGAAGGGTCCACGGAAAAAACATGTTCGGTGCTTAAAAAAATCAGGGCATATTCACACCTTACTTTGTTAAAAGTAAGGTGGTTTTTCCTTCTGTATTTGACTAGACATGTTCTTTCCGTGATGCCGTGTGGTGACGGCAATAAGAATACATTTGTCACCACCCCAACTCCTCCTGCGGGTGTCGTAAGAGTCGACTAAGGGATTGAAGTGTCGCTGACCATTATTTCATAAAAGATTGATGATGGGCAGCAGCGACATCATAGTGGACACATTACTGCGATTGCCAATCCGCTTGCCCAGCGTGGCGATTATGGCCATTTACCTCCTAATGCGTTTATAACGCATAGTTAATAGGAGAGGCCTACGTCCAGCAGTGGACTATAATAGGCTGATGATGTGTGATGTGTTCTTTCCGTGAACCCTTCATCTTATAATATTCATAATAAAAACTAAGGTCTTGTCACAAGAAAAAGGGTGAGAAATTCAAAATTCCTACAACTTTGCGACGAACACGCCCACGCGCTACACACGCATTATGTGTGGCTTGGCCTTAAATGTGCAATCAGACAAAACGAGCATTCGCTATTCTATCCCCCACTCTACGAAATCAACGAATCACGTTTTGTGTAACGATCGAATTTCGTAGGGGGTTAGAATAGCAAATGCTCGTTTGGGCTGAATGCACCTTTACTGTTTGCGCTCTTCACACCAAAAGCGAATAAGCGATCACGATCAGTCAAGCCTATATCTGTCACTCTAATAACGCCTTTCGTTGGAGTGACAGAGACAAATCCTCGAAATGTACCTTTTTCGAAGTTCGCGGCAGCAGGGCAGACTCTAAGACCTCAAACCCCCTTATTCATAAACGTCTGCTAACTTAACAAGCCGCTAAGTATTGTTTGTCCCTTTTGCTCTTATGGACACATTATTAAGACCGAAAGGGACGAACAATTATTAGCGGCTTGTTAAGTTAGCAGACGTTTATGAATAAGGGGGTAAGTCAACAGGATCTACCGTAAACCATGAGACTACTGCGGCCCTACCCCGAACTTCGTAATTCGCAAATTTCGAGCAGCTCTAATGAAGCTTTTGTTGGAGTGAGACAATTAATCCTCGAATTTCGAAGTTCACGGTAGTAGGCCGGCGGCGGCTCTTTGTCACTTTAAGTAAAATTAGTAAGGATAGTAAGTAGATGTCTGGCCTAGCAGTGGAATGATGGATACAATACCTATATAAATATAATGTATGATGATTTACAGGCTAGCCATAGATAACTAACCATCTAGAGATGGTTATGCACCTCCTGGAGAAACCGTATCAGAAGTAGGGTGGCACCAATGCTAAACATTTCTATCTAAAGGGCACCAGTAAATTATGCTTTAGCCCTACCTACAGCTGCAAAATGACTGTCACTAAACAATGCATTTTGTAGCTTAACTTTCAGCATAATCATGTTCTATGTACAGTCAACCAATTAGAACCCTAGGACATGGGGGAACTTTATCACGTGATATTATAATTAGGGGTTGGAACTATGGGTGCAAAACTTATATATGGGTATAAATCAGTTTATAAAACATCTCAAATTATTTGTCATTTTGCCATGGTTCTATAGTATTCTGCAGTTGAAAGTAAAAAAGAGCTAAAAGAAACAAAAGCTGACTTTCTGTAGCATTTGACATCTTTCTCTGATAGACATTGTGAAACACATTTGCGGATATATTTTATTGTTAATACTAATAAAATATCAATAATTTTAACATAAAATGTATGTGAACTTCAGGTTCAAGGTTCGAAGTTGGTGATAAAGCCATGATTGTGTTCTGAAAGTGTGTGATTATGAAATCATGCAAGTTTGCATGTTTGTTTACATTTTATTTACTTTCAACTTATGAATGGCATAGAGTGGTTAAGTGTACTACTGGAGGATTCCTTACCTTATTTGTTTGAGTGTTTGACCATGATTAAGATTATGCTGAAATTAGAGTGTTCAAATCTGAAGTTGTCTATGTTGCAAGCAATGTGAGCTAAGTCTAATACAGTACAGTTTGACTGTCCATTTACATATATATTTTTTATTATTATTATTTGTACATCAGGCAGGCAGTTGATACAACTGATAGTTGCCTGCATCCAAGTTATCTCCATTTGCTTTTAAATATCAAATAATAGACACAATAGTAGCAGTTGAAGATGTAATGGTGATTATATGCAAGATCAGTAGAACCATAATGTTTGTTAAAGTTAGAAGTGGTAGGCATTATCTCTATTTTTTTAACTGAATTTCTCCCTTTACACTACTGATAAACGTTGCAATTACTAAAGGGATTTGGCAATATGGTATTCAATGTGGAATTGTGGATGTCTTATTTCTAAATCCACATATTATATACATTTAGTTAATGTATACACAGGTGTGGCCTTGTATTCAACCTCCAAGGATATAAAACAAAAATAAACTGTTATTATTTCATACAAATCAATAAAGACATCAGGAAATAATAAGAACCAAATTCTTTGTTGTTTAAAATTGTATGTGCCTATTGCTTGTATTGTAAGTACCTATTGCTTTGTTTGTTAAGGAGTAGCTATCTATGACCTCTATCTTCTCTCGGTGCATCTGTACCACTAACTATGCCTGAATCCTTGACTAGACTTATATCTAGGTTACATTTTGACAACTGTGCTAATCGAAAATCGGTTTCACAAAGGGGTTCATTTCACAAACATTGTAACTGGAATACAAACGGTACTTACATATACTGAACCAGGTGTATCTTGCTCCGCCAAATAGATATCTCCAAAAGATCCTCCTCCAATTCGTCTTATAACACGATACCGACCGTTTAAAAGGATTTCTTTTTTGACAGCCAGCAACTGCTGAAACGTTGGCATTGTAATGCTTTTATCGTTCAACTATTATAAACTAACGTTACTAAGACTAACACGACCCGAATTCTCACTAAAACTATTATTTTAAACACGCTAACATTTCCATTTATTTTGAATATTATTTACTAATGAAAATGAACTGAAAATAATGACAGATAGACAGATGATACAACGGTTAACCAGCCGTGTTATATACGTCACTTTCAGATTCGTACATGGCGCTAGTATCGACGTATTATACGGTAGTGCAAGTGAGAGATCCGTTTAGTGTCATTAGAAATCTTTTGTCATTGGGTACTTTTCCAGGTAAAATTATGTTCAAGCCAATCATAAAACAGCCAGATGATTAGTGACATACCATGACATACCATGTACTTTGCATCAACTTTGCATGCAATACATGAATGTAGGATTAATATGCAATATCAAACATAAAATTTGTCCAACAATCGCTTTCAGTCGAGGGGCCGCACATAGTGTGCCACTAAGAGTGATAGACATAGTCACTTACTACTAAGACGAAAGTGCCACACAGGCACTTAGTGACGTATTCAACGCATTTGTCTGGCACTTACATTTAGCATCAAATGCACACACACACAAAAAATAGTGGCACAGTGATAAGGACGGACGATTATCGTTCCTTTTCACTTCCACTAGTAAAAAGTTTCATAAGACCATCCCTTTCGTTCTTGCTATTATTATAACGTTGTCAAATCCATTTCATGCTTTCAGTACACAAAAGCGGCAGATTAAAGAAATATAGGTGGGAAGAGAAAATGTTTTACAGATAAACGGGTCTTAATCGCGTAAACTTACGTTTAATTATATCCTGACGAAAGGTGAAGGTCTGCTCGAAGGTGTTGATACATTCTCTCGCCAGTCTGCCTGCGACCACGGGTGTAACGTCATGCCCGAAACGTCAGAATATAATTAAACGTAAGTTTACGCGATTAAGACCCGTTTATCTGTAAAATATGAGCGATAATCGTGAAAGTTTAAATCAATATAGAGAAAATGTTTGTTTTGAAGTGGAAATGTTTTATTTACTGACAGAGATTTTTGGACAAAGTATATGTCCAAAGCACGAACCTTGCTCAAAATACATTGACCGATTGACGACATTTTGAAAAAAAAAAACAAAACGGGTTCCTCAAGCAGCATCGGGAAACCGTTTACGCCTTCCCTTTCCCCTTGGGATCCTGAACTCACGTGACTCCTAACTAGGTGTTAAATTGTACCGTTGTACAGTCAAAGGCTAAAACATTTCTCGACGGCATAACTTGACAAAGAAAATAATTAATACAATAATGCTCTTGATCATTATTCATATTCACCTCTAGTAGAACGATATATTATTATCCAAATAGTCTGTTGTCCTAGAACCCCAAATAGAACTGGGAGGTAGTCCTCCTTCAGACTACGAGTTAGAGCTTACGATAGAATAGATAGGCGCTCTACATTAATACAAACAAGTGTTATCGTGAGATATCCTTAAGGATACAACTACAATGTTATCAGTTTGCTGTTGGTAAGGGAGTAAGGGATAACGTCTACCTCCACTGGACTAAAGCATGTTTCTATTTCATGAGATACTTTCAAGCTAACGTAACCTCAGCCCAATATAGAGAAAATAAAGATGATTTTAAGCGCACTATCCAATGTCCTTATTGTAAAAATGTAACGAGGCGACAAAGAAACGACAACACGCCGGCCAGGGCACGATATGATGCTTCGAATCTAGATTCGACTACAATGTCTGTCGACAACTCGCATGTGAACCAGAGTGTATTAGGCGACACACTGCGTTCGCCCGTTCCCTCCCAAATGAGCTCTCAATTTACCTTAGAACAACTTGGAAGCCTCATAGATTCTCGGCTCAAACTCAATAATGACACAATAATTGCCAAATTAAAGAACATGATGCATGCCGAAATCAATACAGCCGTTGACCAACTTAGGCATGACACATTTCAACAAAACGAAAGTATATTAACTCAGCAAAACATAATAAAAAATGATCTACAAGAAACGAAACTAAAAATTGAAAACTTAGAAACCGAAAATAATAAACTAAAAAGTGAAATACAATCGCTGCGATCTCATGTACAAAATATAACTTCAGAACACTCAGGTGAAAAGAAGATAGTACTATATGGGCTCGACGAGTACCAATATGAAACCGAAGAAGACCTATACCCGCGTATAAATGACATGTTTTGCGATATCCTAAACTTTAACATCAACACCTACATCGAAACAGTCACACGAATCGGCAGAAAAGGACGGCGCCGCCCAGTTATAATAGAACTGATCAGCAAACGGCTACGAAACCATATTCTCCAAAACTCTCACATGTTCAAAAATTCTGGTTATGCTATTTCAGAGCTCCTAGACGGAGAAGCATTACAGAAAAGAAACCGGCTGCGGGAATGTCTATTCAAGGCAAGACAGGAGGGCAAACACGCTGTCATCAGAAATGGAACTCTTCTGATAAACGGAAAGGAATGCCCGGAAACCATAGAAACGACCCCTACAACAGCAAATACCAGTTCCAATGAACTAACCGTCCGAAACATCAATACATCGACTACATCTCCCTATCAAAAATCTGAGAACGAATGCTACAAAGGAAACCGTCCAAGAGATATCTCAGAAAATCCTACCTTTCGCCACTAACCTAGATATCCTTTTTCAAAATATGCAAAGTCTTTGGAACAAGACCCACATTCTACAATCATTTACTGAGGAGAAAGAACATATAAACATAATATGCATTACAGAGTCGTGGTTAGATGAAGACAAAAAGAAGTTACTTAATATATTGAACTTTAATATAAGTTCGGCCTTTTGCCGTACCCAACATGAAGGAGGAGGAGTACTCATACTCGTAAAACAGGGTCTTGAATACCACGATCGGCCAGACATCACATCGATTTCCTTAGAGATGATATTCGAAATATGTGCAGTTGAATTACCTAAGATGAATCTCCTAGTTATAAATATGTATTGGCCTAATAGCCAAAGAGAAATCGAAGAATTTTACTCATGTTTAACTAAAGTTTTAAAATTACTTACACTCAAATACAAAAACAAAAATATAATAATCGGAGGAGACTTTAACGTAGACTTCCTCACGGAAAATAATGCAAAAAATAGGCTTATGAACCTAATGTTATGTTATAACTTTCATCAAAGAGTCAGAGAACCCACCCGGGTCTCACAAACTTCCTCAAAATGCATTGATTTAATATTTACCAATTTTAAAATAACGCATACAAATCTAAAAGTTCACGATTTCGGGTTTTCAGACCACAAAGCTATTATACTCTGTCCACCTATACATGTACCACAGTTACAGAACTTTAATATTAACAAAAGAATTTACAACAACGACAATATAAATAAGTTTACTAAAGAAATTGAGAAAATCAATTGGGACGAAGTAATTACAACAAATAAAAGTATGAATGACAATTATAACGCATTCGAGAAAACATTAAACAGAGTTCTAAATAAATGTATTCCAAAAAAAGAAATAAAAATAAAATTGAAATCTAAAACACCGTACTTAACATTAGGTCTAAGAACATCATGTCGAAATAAGAGATCCTTAAAAATTATAGTATCACAGTCAAAAAATAAAACTCTTCGAAACCACTATAAACAATACTGTAAAATACTTAGAAAAGCTATTTATACATCAAAGAAACTCAGTAATAAACAGAAGTTCGATAACTCACAAAATAAAGTAAAATCCATGTGGCAAATACTAAAACAAGAAACAAATAAAAATCCGCCCCAAACTAGAACAAACATCCAAATTAAAACAACAGGAAATAAATTATTAGACGACCCCAAACAAATAGCAAATACCTTCAACGACTTTTTCTCTTCCATCGGAAACTCGGACTCTATACCTACGACTAAAACACCGCTATCCAACCCAGTCAGCAACTCATTCTTTCTTAATCCAGTTGAACCGGCAGAAATTCACTCAATATTAAAAAACCTTAAAAATAAAACATCCTTCGGAATAGACGAAATCCCCCCCACATTAATTAAAAGCTGTTCAAACACTCTAACCATCCCTTATACAAAATTAGTAAATCAATCATTTTCGGAGGGTTCTTTTCCAGATGCACTAAAAGTATCTCTAATAAAACCCATTCATAAAAAAGGAGACACGTCAGACGTTAATAACTATCGCCCAATAGCTCTTCTTCCTACTTCAGCAAAAATATTCGAAACCGCTATGATAAATCGCCTCTACATTTTCTACGAAAAATACAAAATCCTACACGAAAGTCAAAATGGTTTCAGAAAAGAATTCTCAACAACGCTAGCAATTTATAGTTACGTACAAGGCATAATAAACGAAATAAATACAAAAAAGTACGCTTTAGGGCTCTTGCTCGACATGAGCAAAGCCTATGATAGAGTCCGCCATGCAACTATATTAGACAAATTATATAACACCGGAATTAGAGGTATAGCTCATCAATGGTTTAAGTCGTACTTTTGCAATCGCACACAATACGTAGAAATCGAAACCACAAACTTTGAGACAGGCAAGATACAACACACTAGATCTGATAGAGTATTACAGACCGGCTCTATCCCGCAAGGAAGCGTTTTAGGGTGTATTTTATTCCTTATATACATAAACGACTTACCAAACGTAATAGAAGATCACAACGTCCTCTTTGCAGACGATGTTTCCGTTTTGCTTTCCTGTTCCAACGGCGACGAAGCACAAACTAAATTAAATTTAGCAATGGAAAAAATAGTAAACTGGCTAGACATCCATAACCTTAAACTTAACCTAGAAAAAACTAGAATAATCCAATTTAAACCATATCAAAGGCCCCCATTACCAACCACTTACAGTTATAATAACACTATCCTAGAAACTGTGAATTCAGCTACCGTATTGGGAATAGACCTTGACACCAATATGAGCTGGAAACCACACATACAAAATCTAACGAAAAAACTGTCCTCCTTTATCTACGCACTACATCACCTAAAACGAGCAACCGATCTCCAAACGGCGACAACGGCGTACTACGCATACGCTCACTCAAGGTTATCGTACGGCCTTATAATCTGGGGAAATAGTAGTGACGTAGATAAAATATTCATCCTCCAGAAAAAATGTATCCGCATCCTATCAAATATTGATCAAATGGAATCCTGCAGACCCCATTTCATCAAACTTCAAATACTCACCCTCACCTCATTGTACATCCTCGAATCATGTAAGTTTGTCAGGAAACATAAACATTTATTCACGGCTATAGCTACAACCGAAATTAAAAGAAACGATCGTAACTTACATAAACTTAAATTACCATTCTCCAAATTAAAAATAGTAACATCAAGTCCTCATTTCATGCTAATCAAAATATATAATCATATACCGATTTCTATAAAACAAATTGAAAAACAATCACAATTTATCAACCATTTAAAAATATACCTTATTGACAGGTGTTTCTATAACTTAACCGAATTTTTTAATGATAAAGAAATACTTCGATAGCTCTTTACCCCATCCCCGCGCTACTCTATTGAATCGTTAATATAATATGTTATCTACTCGTACGTATGTTATGTAAATGCAGTATAAGTAAAAATTATGTTATAAGTAAAATAATCTATTCAACTATGTTGCTGTGCCCTTGCAGGGCGTCACATGTATACCTAGACCTAATTCCATCCTGTAAACTGTAATGTGACTTGCAATAAATGTTTTTGACTTTGACTTTGACTTTGAAGCTGTCTCATAAGTCATAATAGACGGTCTAAAAGGATTTACTAAATCCTTCAAGTAGACTGTAGTATCTCTTAACCTTTTCACCGCCATTGAAATTCAAAGTGAACTGAAACTTTATTTGACAAGACAAAGATGACAATTGTTTACGTGCATGGATATAGAATATGGATATGGATTTGACAACGTAATAATAATAGCAAGAACGAAAGGGATGGTCTTATGAAACTTTTTACTAGTGGAAGTGAAAAGGAACGATAATCGTCCGTCCTTATCACTGTGCCACTATTTTTTGTGTGTGTGGCACTTAGATGCTAAATCTACGTGCCAGACAAATGCGTTGAATACGTCACTATACGTAGTATCTTCTTAGTAGTCTGTGACTATGTCTATCCCTCTTAGTGGCACACTATGTGCGGCCCCTCGTTTACGTGCAATTTGTTGTCTGGCGATGGTATACAGGGTGGAAAGGGACGACGTTCCTTCCCGCTACCGACCGTGTCTACCAACCATTACGATGAACTTTCAGTATGGGACCAACATCGAAAGCGTACATGGAAAATTGAATTTTCCATACTATTGAACTGTAACTAATCACCATGAATGTAGGATTAATATGGATTTGACAACGTAATAATAATAGCAAGAACGAAAGGGATGGTCTTATTAAACTTTTAACTAGTGGAAGTGAAAAGGAACGATAATCGTCCGTCCTTATCACTGTGCCACTATTTTTTGTGTGGCACTTAGCATCTACGTGTCAGACAAATGCGTTGAATACGACACTTACGTCTGGTGGGAGTGAAATTAAATGTTTTCAATGTGAAAGTGGACACAAACAACTTATCCCAAGGCTTATTTTGAACAATTTCATCTGTGTTTATCTTCTAGATATGGTGCGATGCGAAGTACTAGGCTGTAAAAGTAGAAACGAGCGAAAAATTGCTGACATAACCTTTCGCAGGTAAATATAGTGTTTTTCAGTCTAATTCTAAATGAAACTGTTAGCAAACCATTTTAAAATGTAAACTGATAAAAATACTAGTCATTAGAAAGCATTTTGGCCATAATTAACTCGGAAAAGGGAAATAATTCAGTGACTTTGTTATTGTTCGAGGGATGCCAGGGCAAGGAGGGTATAATTACCCAAAATTTTGGGGTAATTTCAGTATGATAGTTGCCCACGTTCGTAAAATTATTATAATGTATAAATGGTGGTTTGGCCCGATGGTGCACTTGCAAATGTTTTCTTTCCATAGAATTCTAATTATTTATGAGTAAATTAAATGTTATTTGTATATACGTTGTCGTTTTATTTTACCTTATCCTATTTAAATTATCCGAATAAGTTTGCCCAAACTAGTTTGGGTAATCGAGGGTTTATGTACTATGTTGTTTGTGGTAAGTAGGTACATGTAATTTTTCATTCTTCTAATGAAATCGATGATGATATATATATATATATTTTAATTTAATGTCGATAAATTACTAAATATATTATTATTGACGAGTTGAAATTGAGAGTCGGGGATGGTAGAAGATAGTGTATACCTAAAAGTAAAAAAAATGTATTATTTTTAAGTAAATAATGCATCTTTACTAGTCAATATGAGCTGACCGCAAAGTCAGTAGCCATTCGTCAGTAGAATCCAAAAAAATGTAAACAATCCTAATAACTTGCATTATTCCATAATAAAACACTTAAAACACAATCGTAGTTTTATTCCGAACTTGAAAGAGTTCACATACATTTTTAGTAAAAAATATTCATATTTATAGTGGTAACCTAAAATTATATCTGCGAACGTATTTCACGATATGTTTCAAACACGTCAGATGCTATGGAATGTCAGCCATATTTGCTTACATTCTTTTTTTGGATTCTACTGTCGGTTGGTATACGTTAAAATGCAATCTAATTGATATTCGGCAAAGATGTATATTTTGCTTGAAAAACGCCACGTATCTATGACAGTATAAAATACTATTTCGTAAATTAAATTAAATAAGGTACACTAAGAAACTAAAACTCCACTTAAATGTTTATTTACAATAAGTAGATCTACTGAAAAAGCAGTAGATCTACCTGATTTTGAAGCAATCTACTGATATTCTGATTTATTTCTATAAAATAATGAAATCTACCTGATTTTCGGACATATTAAAAATATACTCACAAAATATATCTCATTTGGTTGAAAATTACTCTGAAGTAGCGGCGTACCAACCTTACCACAATAATTTTCGTTAATAAGGCGCCACAAACCAAACAACATCTGTCACACTTGACAGCAAGTGTCAATGGTTTGGCGCCAAGAACTAGCTGCCAACCAACTGCCAACCTAACATTTGCTATATATTTTTTCTTTGAAGTTTTCATTTCATGTCGCACGAACTTAACGGCCTTAAACTAAAGTTTCAATAAACAAGGGAAGACAAAAATAAAATAACAAAATATCTATTAAACTATTGTGATTAGTGCCGTCGAGTGAAGGATATACGTACTAATTGCATATTTGGTAAGTGAAAAGCATTTTCTTTTGGGGTTTGGAGTATGTGTTGTGGTTTTGTATTGGGGCCCTTTAAGAACCCGAAAACTTTTGAGAAAGTGTTTTCTGAATGGTCGTTGGATATTAATCTTATAAGTAATAATTATAAAATGTCTGTTTATCATACTATTCAAAATATGACACTTTTTTGCACTTTATGTTATTTCAGTCTCAGTAATAACATAGTAATAATTCATAATTAAGTATCTATTTTTAAATGTATACTGCTGTTTCCTAATGAAAAATTTGACGAAAAAGGAATAGGTAATTCATCAACAAAATAATTCATTATCTTTTATTCTTTTAAAAATAACTTATTGTAACCAAACCACTCAGCTTCATTAGAATGATTTAGCATTCTCTCTGCCTTGTTCCAGAAGTATATCTAACAATTAACTAATCTTTGGGAGTTTGTTTTCTACATGTGGGTTTCTGCTTCTGCATACTGTGTGAACTTTGGCATTAAGCATGAGTCTTGCCAAAAAACATAAATACAACCAGAAATTTCGAAATGAGTGGTTGGAGGTAGAAGACTTTAAAAATTGGCTTTCCATAAGTCATAAAGGGGATGGTTTTGCATATTGCAAAATTTGTACTAATGATATAAGTGTTGGGAATGGAGGGAAGCATGACTTAATAAAACATAAAAATACAACTAAACATGCTTCCAAACAAAATGCAGCAAAGGGACAAAAAAAAATAGGAGAGGTGTTACCATCGGCATCAACTTCCAAAGATCTTACTACCCAGATTAAAAACGCTGAACTAAGACTGTGCTCCTACATAGCAGAACATAATATTGCCTTTGTAGCTGCCGAACACCTCCCAGAGTTGATTAGAACTATTTGTCCAGATTCGGAAATAGCAAAAGAAATAACTTTAGGCCGTACAAAGGCAACAGCGATTGTTAAAAATGTACTTGGAGCCACTGAAAAAGAAGATTTGTGTGCTCTTATGCGAGAACAACAGTTTTCTATTATTGTAGATGAGTCTACTGACTGTGGCACAGTAAAGAGTTTGGCAATTAGTATTAGGATTATTAAAAATGGTCATGTTACAGATGCTTTTTTTGACTTGGTGACTGTAGAAGGTGCTACAGCCATAGGAATACACAATGCAATCATCAAAAGTTTGGAAAAGTGTAATATACCATGGAAAACACAATTGATTGGCTATGCAGCAGACGGAGCAAATGTAATGATGGGTGCTCACCATTCTGTAAATGAATTATTGAAAAAGGATTTACCTAATTTGTTTACAATGAAATGTATATGTCATTCCTTCGCTCTCTGTGCCTCCTATGCTGGAGAAAAACTGCCCAGGTATGTCGAAGATTTAGTAAGGAACATATATAACTATATTCAAACAAGCCCAAAAAGAATTAAAGAATTTCAACAATTTCAACAATTTTTAGAACTAAAACCCCACAAAATCTTACACCCTTGCACAACAAGATGGTTATCTTTACACGCAGCAGTCTCCAGAATCTTAGAGCAGTATGAAGCATTAAAGCTTTATTTCATTGATGCAGTCGCTAATGACCACTTAACTGCTCCAGGAATGATATTAGAAGGATTAAATAACCCATTTACAAAATTGTATTTGCAGTTCTTAAACTTTATTCTCCCTGCCTTCAATAATTTAAATAAAATAATGCAAATACATAAAATGAAAAAAAATATTGAAACACTTGTGAGAAATATCATGTCAAATTACATGCAGTTGAGCTATTTACAGTCAAACAATATTCAAGACATTCAATATAAAAATCCAAGATATTTTTCACCATTAGAGTCTATATACATGGGAGCACAGGTAACAGCCTCTTTATCAAGCTTGAATTTGCGAGCAGAAGATGTGAAACAGTTTAAAGTCTAAATCTTAGACTTTTACATTGAAGGAATCACACAAATATACAAGAGATTCAATTTTAGTGATCCTATAATAGAGTATTTAGAAATATTAGACCCTGAGATAGTGGACAGCAAAAAATATACTTCCCTGGCTCCTCTGGCTGCAAGGTTCCCAAATATGTTGCCTGAAAATGATTTGCAAGCCCTGGATGATGAATGGAGGCTTTTGCAGAACATGGATGTTTCTAAAGAAAAACATGACAGTGGCAGTGATGCAGAAAAATATTGGAATAGTATTTTTAAAAAAACCTATGCTGATGATTTACCTCTTTTTCCAATATTAAAGAAATTTATCAAAGGATTGATGTGTCTGCCACATTCCAGCGCCACTGTGGAACGAATATTTTCGCAAATAAATATAAATAAAACAAAATTACGGAACCGGCTTAACAACAACACCCTTTGCGGTATTTTGCACAGCAAAAGAATATTTATAAATGCTTGCTGTTACTCACATGATACAAAAAATTATTTGCCAAAATTTAACAGTCATATGTATGAAGAGGAAAACTAAAATCTACTTAGCATCGTTTACCTAGCATGATTTAACTAATCAGATTGGTAAGTAGTGTTGATAACTTACAAAATTTATTGCATGAAACAGGGTGTCCACTTTCTGGAAAGTCAGGGAAAGTCAGGGAAAAGTCAGGGAAGCTCATAGTGGTCATGGAAAGTCAGGGAAAGTCAGGGAAATGATTTGGAAGTCAGGGAAAAAATTGGCACCAAGGAAAAAAATCAAAAAGTATTGAATACAAATGATTTCTTGGTTTGGCCACATCCATGACAGCAAAGATGGAATCCCAGTAGTGATTTTAAGGCAACTTAGAATTGTCTCTTTAGATTTTTTATATTAAAAATAACACCCAGTGATTGCTAATGATGGATATCTTCATGCTCTAGCTGACCCTAATAACCTAGAGTATGGAAGCATTTTGTTTCAGAATGGGAGGGATCTACATTATGATTAAATATATCATAATTAGATTTCTCGTTATAGGTGTGCGTTTTTTTTTTAAATTAAAAATAGTGATTTTATTACAGTGATAACTGATGAGTAAACTGTTAAAACTTAAACATAGACCATAAATGTGAAAGAATTAGTAATAAATGTACAACATTTAATATTTAATGTGTGGCTCGATCCACGATTGAATTCAGAATTTGGTAAAAAGTTACAAATTATTATCCCTTCAATTAATATCCACGTTTCACTGCAATTGTTCGTTTTTTTTTAAATATTAAGTGTGTGATGATAATAGCTTATCTTATCTTATTGGTGGGGCCCTTACGGATACACTTCGACCCATTGGGATCTTTTGTGTAATTGCCCCTTGTTTCGCCTACCTCAGGGATTGTTCTATCAACTCAAAATGTTTAAGGACGGACCCTAGCGGTAGCGTTTTGACTTCCTTCGGTTCCATATAGCCGGATCCGAAGTCTTTCATCTTTTGTCTGGCGAGGGCATAACATTCGCACATCAAGTGTTTCATTGTCTCCTCTTTCGCTACACATTCTACAGTCTGTGCTGTCAGAAAGACCCATTTTGGCCAAAAGAACTTTGACCCCAGCATGTAAACACCCCAGTTATGAGTTGGAGTAGTCTTTTGCTATATTTCCTTTTAAATCTAAATTTTTTACTCCAGCCCGAGTCTACTTCGTGCATAAAGAGCTTTGAATGCCAGAGCCCCGTCAGATTGTTCCACTCTTCCTGGTGCTTCCATCTAACTCACTCTCTCATGGCTGTTTTATGGTTCCTTATGAGAGTCCCAACCAAGACCATTTGGTTCTGGCCTACAAAGTTGTTTGTAGACCCCCTCTTGCAAGCTCATCTGCATTTTCATTGCCAAAGAAGCCCTCGTGCCCTGGATCCATACAAGTTGCACTTTGTTTCGCCTTCCAATTTTGTTCAGAGCTTGGATGCCGTTGAATAGTCTAGAGTCCACTTTAGGTGCCGTAAGGGTATTCAGTGCTGCTTGACTGTCGCTTAATATATAGATATTCATACTTTGAGTCTTGTCAATCTATAATCTGATAAAAAATGCCTGCGCCCGTTCAGATCCAGTCCTGGATCTGTCAGTGTACCAAATAAGGTCGTTCCCATCAGAAATTTGTGGTTGTAGACCCCCGCCCATTCGGTTCTAGTATACATTTTAGTAATAAAATTCTTTTGGGATACAAATTTGGGCAGCATTTTATCGTTGCCCATACTTGTTAACTTATCCATTTAACTGTCTAGTTCCATGCTTGTATGTTTGGTCTTCGGTATACTATCACTCCACATACCCAAGATCTTGAGTCTTTGCAGGGACTTACGTGCCTCAGAGTATATGACCAGGTTTAGCGGCGGTAGGTCCAACAGGACCTCCAACGCCGCCGTTGGCGTCGTTCTGAACGAGCCTGTGATTACCATGCACGCTACTCTTTGTAATTTAATCACAGCATCTTTGCATGTATCCTTTGTAGTTCTTTAAGTTCTTAGCCACAATACCAGACTGCCTACAGAATGAAAGGTCTCACCATCATTCATAGTGTAGATCCACCTCAGTACTGTAATAACGTGATTGTTACCAAAGGTACTGATGTGTTGATCGCAATAAGAAAATTTCAGTAGATTTTTTTGCTAATGAAGGTTGCGAACACATTTTGAAAGAGATTCTCAAGGCTGCGTAAGGTATTTCCACGAAAAGTAGCATGATGTCTAGATTGTGATCTAATGAAGTAATCAGTTTCTTTAGTTTACATCTCGACATTTAAGACACTTGGTCACTGTCGTGTCCAAGCATTGGTTTTGATTAAAATGTGATTTTTGAAGTAATTCCGTCATTTTACATCTAATTTTCCTCAAGAGATTTCTTTTTAGTTCTTGTTATATGTCTGTATTAATTACCAGAGTCCGGAATTCTGGTAGCATTTTTGAGCTGTTATAGGGACTTCTCGTTTATCGACTACCGATTATACATAAGTATATCGATAAATGCAGAATACAATGTTAAATAATTATGATTACAAATAGAAGTAACCACAGCCGGTCTTATCGCTAATGAGCGATCTCTTTTAGATGATAACCTTTGGATACCAACTTTTTGGAAATTATAAATAGAAATTAAAAAACATATTTTATTAATCCTTATTAATATTTGTGGATTTCTTATGGCTATTAAACATTTTTCGGAAGAAATTGCTACGAGAATTGCTATTGAGCCTTATGATATAATGTTGCAAATCTCTATTTAACATTTTCAGCCACTCAAAAGTTATCTAAACGAGATCGCTCACGAGCGATAAGACCGTCTATTGTTAACTTTTACTTGTAATCATAAATATTTTACACTGTATTCTGTATTTATCGATATACATACGTATAATCGGTAGTCGA
>JALPQI010023812.1:0-17334 GCA_025490895.1 Thaumatotibia leucotreta | reverse complement strand
AAACTTTGATATATGTAACAAATCCTTGCTATCAAATTTACAAATCTAAAAAGGTTGAAGTCGATACCAGAGTTCTGGTCTAAATGATGAAAAAAGAACATTGTAAGTACATTATACCAAACAACTGGTGTAATCAACAAAAAACTGGTGTAATCAACCAAATTAATTTAGTAGAATGCCAACATTAAGAGATTGGTAAAAAGAAAAAAAAATTGTAATAGGACCGAATTCCACCTTAATTTCCGGTTAGAATTACGTAAGATCTGATAAATTCAACTTAGTTTTTTTTTCATTGCATGACTAAACTTGCAGGGACCAGCATAAAATTGCGTTTTTATGTGGGAAATCGTATTAAACATGATCGTATTAAGCGGGTTCTACTGTAAGTAGATTAGAAGCGCTTTGCCTTGGTAACACATGCTCCTTAGTAAAGGTGTAAAGAAAATTAGTGGCTACATCTTTGTAATCGAACTATACCGATCGTCAATTGAATACGAAAAAATGTAAACAAATATGGCTGACTTTCCATAGCATTTGACGTTTTTGACATCATGAAATACATTCGCAGATATATTTTTACGTTAATACTTTAATTGCCGACGTGTGCTACGCGCTACGCTCGTGGCCGATTCCGTGATTTTTTCCGCTTTGTAGCAAAAATAGACCTACAAAGAACTCCCCTCGGGAGTTCCTCGCGCTCAATTTTTTTTTTTTTTTTTTGTACCACGTCGGTGGCAAACAAGCATACGGCCCGCCTGATGGAAAGCAGTCACCGTAGCCTATGGGCGCTTGCAACCCCAGGGGTGTCACATGCGCGTTGCCGACCCAATAAGAACTTGTACACTCCTCTTTTGAAGAACCCCATACTGTAGTCCAACGGGAAAACCTCGGCAGGGAGCTCATTCCACAGACGGACCGTCCGCGGGAGGAAGTTCCTCTGAAACCGCACGGTGCGCGACCATTTAGGTTGCAAGGTGTGAGGATGAGCGCCCAGTTGGCATCATGTCGAACAGTTCTTCAGAGCACAACCCATTGTACAGACGATAGAACACACATAAGGAGGCGAAGTCTCTCCTTAGACTTAAGGGTTCAATACCGCCTGTGAGTCTGGGATCGTCGACTATTCGGACAGCTCGTCTCTGAACCTAGTCAAAGGGTGCAAGCTGGTATACAGGTGCTCCTGCCCAGAGGTGACAGCAATACTCCATATGGGGTCTGACTTGCGACTTATATAACAGAAGTCTTTGCCCCGGAGTAAAGTATCCCCTCGCTTTATTGAGCACCCCGAGCTTTTTGGATGCCAGCGTAGTTTTTCCCTCTAGGTGACATCGGAATTGGACGTCGTTGGAAATGTCGACTCCGAGGATCCCAATACTCCCTGACATGGTAAGAGCTGTGTCTTGGAACTTTGGAGCCACAGTAAATGGGGTTTTTTTAGCGGTAAACGCGCAAACTTGTGTCTTTGTGGGGTTGAACCTGACTAGGTTATCCCGACCCCATAACGAGACTCTAGATAAAGTGTTCTCGATGTTAGACACAAGTTTTCCGCGACTTTCCAGTACCACAGAGCGAGGGATATTAGCACGGCCTGTGTAAAAAGTATCCCCAGTACTGTCATCCGCATAGCAATGGAGGTCGCCGATAGACAACATGTCATTGATATGCAGAAGGAACAGCGTTGGGGATAGCACAGAGCCTTGCGGGACGCCAGCGTTTATGTCCATGCTATCAGAGCAGCTACCGTCTACTACGGCACGAATGCGTCTGCCGGACAAAAAGCTAGCAATCCATCTGCATAATCCCTCGGGCAGTCCATAAGATGGCAACTGGCAACTCAATGTGTTAATACTAAAAAGTATCAATAACTTTAACTAAAAATGTCTGCCAACTCAAGGTTTAAGGTTTTAAGTCGACGATAATACCAAGATTATGTTCTGAAAGTGCGTGATTATGGAATAATGCAAGTTTCTGGTATGTTTAATTACATTTTTTGCTTTACCTAGTAATGTAGAATGCGTTGAAGAGAAATTCCCAAAATCGAAATTGTTCTCGTATAAAGTTCTTAGTATTATTCTTCGCATATTTATCTCCAAGCCATGGGGCCAATGGCTTTTGATGAGTCAAATAATCTGTAGTTTTTTAAGCTCTACAGTCCCATAGAAAATAGACGAGTAACTCGTTTGGTCTGAATGCACCTGCATTCAGATCAAACGAGCATTCGCTATTCTATCCCCCACTCCACGAAATCAACGAATCACGTTTTGTGTAGCGATCGAATTTCATAGAGTAGGGGGTTAGAATAGCGAATGCTCGTTTGGTCTGAATGCACCTTTATACAATTATAATTAGAGAACATGAGTCTTAACCAATATTACCTATTAAGCGTATTCATAACATTCTCCTACATTTCGCACGTGCATCAAAAATAGTCGAACCCCATGCGTAGGAAGTACTTAAACGAAATTCCCTAGATAGCGCAAAATAAAACCAATAAAATGGCGACGAATACTTGGCATTCCATGGGCGGACAACAAAACGTGCCTGTACAAAATATTCATGCGTTTTTCGCATTCTGTGTTTACCATGAGCTGCCCGTGTGAGTTTAATGTAGTCGATAGCGTAACTTACTTTTTCACCCCGCTCGTACTTTCGTATTAATACGAGAGGGATAGAAAGTATATTGATTTAAACTTTTACCATTATCACTCATATCTTAACGACAAACGGGTTTTAACTCTACACAATGCATACAGTTCCAGATAAGGCACAACGAATATAATGATTATTTTCGAATAACGTTTAGAACAAGGTAGGCAGCGACATCTATTATACGTGAAAGGAAACAAACTACTCTTAGCTACTAAGAACTTGCTGCTTGACTGCAGCGGCTGCGTTATTGCCGCTAAACAGCGCAATCCAGCTACCAATTCTTCGTACGTTCCCGATATGGCACACCAAACAGGGTGTTACAACACCCACTGAAAACCTTGAACGGGGTGATTTAGTAGGCTATACTGAACAACTTTTTCTATAGGGCCAATCGCGAAATCAAAAAAAAAAACTTTTTCATACATTGTGACCGCTTGATAGCGACATTTTGTATGAAAGAGCCAAACATTTTTTGGAGATTTCTGGATTTGTTTCATAGTAAAAGTTGTTCAGTAAAACCTACCAAATCACCCCGTTCAAGGGTTTCAGTGGGTGGTGTAACACGCTGTATACTTAAGTATCAAGTGAAAAATGTTTTGCGCTTTTTAGAGTCGTTATTGCATTTGCATCAGACTTAACTTCCCCTAACCTGTACGAAAGGTTATTTTTATGCTTTGCTTGTAGTTGGCAACATTTTCTAATTATTGTATCTTAAGCGATAAGATAATAATATGTGCGAAGCTTTTTTCTGATTTTAATTATTTACGTAAAACAGTCTATCATTCTCACACTGATGTAAGTGTCGTAAGTTTCACATTTGTAACTAAATAGGTACAGGTACATAATATTCTCTTAGAATATGGTTTAATTACTCCTCAAAATAAAATAAGGGCCACTGAGTTTTTTTACAGTAACTTAGAAATACTTATTTTAAGTAGGTACACTAAGTATGTAATACGTTATTTTGCGGTAAAAATAGTTTTTTTGCAGTTTAGTTTATTTCTATAACAATTAAAGAATAAAAAATAAGCTATTTTCATACGCTTGATAACTCACTTATTAACTTAAATAAAGTAGCAGTCATGATATGACCTTATTTTCTTTCGAGTAGTATATTTATTAGCGTTTGTACTGACTTTAATTAGCCAAAGAATGCGACGTATATTTTACGAAATCGACTAATGCATGTCTATTCATAGCATATGTAATTCGAACACAGCTGATTATAACTGACAACAGGAAATTGTGCTATTCCTCCAGACCGTGAGGAAAACACTTTCGGCACAACAATGACGTCATATTCCCACTCAGCCACTGTAACCCTTAATTTGGCAATGTTTGTCATAATGAAACTATGTAAATCCACCCATCATCGACCCACTTTTTGTATTTTTTAAAATTTTATGCTCTTACGCAAAATAGGCTAGTACGCAAAATATTTTTTAAATTTGCTAATTTAAGGGCTAAAGAAAACTGTAGGGAATTGCTGATATACATACCTACTAAACCTCATATAACACTTGATGGGAAAAACAGCCGTATTAGAGCGAAAGAAATGTCAATTTCCCATGAAATTGCTGTAGATCCGATATTGATAACATGAGATTGAGAATATAAAAAATAAAAATAGATAGCGATAGAGAGAAAATCAAAATATCGGAAATGATCTGTTTCACGTTTACCCGGCACTAATAAGTGTAACACAGATAGCATGGCACCTACAGGCGGTCGCCAGATAGTTATGCGGCAAGTAGATAATATCCATTGGTTGCAAAAACGCGACAAATTATAAAATATACCTGCAAAGGGTATCCTAGAAAAAATTTAATATCGTGAAGTTTTATGATATATACGAAGACAAGTGCAAAAAACATGAAATTTGAAAGGAGTGGCCATGTTTTAAAACACGACCGATAGGGAGTGTTTTAAATCGACACGAGTTACGAATTTCGTTTTTGTACGTGTTCGTACGACGTTTTTTAGTGCAGATGGCCCTCCGAAGTTTTGGACCTGACGTACCGTTGACCGTTGACGTAACCGATTCAATTTTATCATTCTGAAACTCTTGAAAAAAATACGGCGACGTGGGTACGTTCCATTGTGATTTTAGAACGAACAAAAAATGTTTCTGAGTGACTTGCGTAGGTACAATTTATTTTAAAAAGGGTGCACAACAGTATATTTATTTGCCCAGAATCAACTTAAATTGGCTCTATTTTTAGCTCTTTGAAAACCAGGCTCCTTTGTCCAATACATACTTCTTTTATCGTGTGGGTATTTTAGCCACACAAAACCGGCCAAGAGTGTGTCAGACCACTTATAGTATAGTTGCGTAGATATCTCAAATACAGTGGGGCACATATATTAAACATCTATTTGATTCTACTTTTTGTTATAGCAGCAACAGAAATACAGCAACTGCGAAAATGTCAACTGTCTAACTATCTATCACGATTTATGAGATAGGTACAGGTAGCAAGCTAGTATTATCTGATCTGTGGTACAGCCTTATTAAAATTTGTAAAATGAATTATCATTCATCTATTAAACACTATTTAAATCAATAAAAGTAATTTGCTTTAATATAAAATGATGAATTACTTAAGAAATATCACGGGTTAATGGGTAATAATCATGCGTTTGTGTACAAAAATCTATCTAGTCCCACAGTAAGATCAATAAGCTTCTGTTGTGGATGGGCATGTCCATTAATCACGTCATACGATTTTGGCCTATTTTGGACCCCTCCCTCCCATGGTGATATTCGGTGATAGTTTTAGGACCCCCTCCCTAGCCAAAATGACGTGTAATTTATTGTCAACGTCTTTTTTAATAGCGTTTGACAATAAGTGATCTTAAAGAAAATTATGGATGTTTTTTACTAGCTATAATGCTGTTCAGCTGAGAGAAAAAACACGTGATTTGTCCTGTGACCCCGCCCATGGTGATAATTGGTGATTATTTTCTTGACCCTCCCTCCCCATATACAGTATGACGTGATTAATGGACAAGCCCTAATAAGCGACAGTTCTAAAACGTACCACCCAAATATGGTCCAATACTCTGTGGTCCACAATTTCAGCTCCTCAATAACCTTTAGTCCCAATCTTCTTTTGGCTTTGGCCAAATTTTAATGAGGAAATTGGTGGTTTTTTTGTATGTTTCATTAGTTCCTCTGAGAATTTTTGTTTTTAAATCACTATTGGAAACTCTTGTGGCTTCTGTATTATTTATATTTTGTTTATACTCTTTATTATTGCATGCTGTTTGTTTCCTATTACATTAAATAAATTAAATAAAAATTGCCTATAAATAGTACGATTAATATAACTATTATACCTAATGGAAGACATTCGAAGTTTTGGACCATTGTTGGAGCGTTTGGACTATAGTTGGAGCGTTTGGACTATAGTTAGGTGGTTGTACTCATAGATGGAGAATAAAGAATGAAAGAAAGATAGATATTTGTTGTGACAATACATGACTTAACAACATACACATTGAAAAGGCCAAGAAACAAAGTTTGCCACTAAACTGTCCCCAATTCAGCATAATGCCGGGGCTTGTAATTACAGCCCAGCGCTGGTCTTCTATTGGGCTTTTCCAATAAATAATATATACTTACTTAATCTCATAGAGAATAAAAAAAACAAATATTTGTGACATGCTAACAAATAGCTGCCCTAGCTGGGATTTGAACCCGGAATCTCCTGCTTCTTCACCCGCCCGTCCCTATCAACTAGGTAATAGAGGCTAACTATTTGACTAATAAGGTGTAAATCTCTCTTTATTGCTAAGAGACAGTAATAATCAGCTTTACTCTATTCTTTTACGATTATGGTTGGAGTGGATTGCAGTTATAGCTGTGTTAATTGCTAGTTGCTATTATAAATACGCCATAAAGCCATATTTAGATTATTAGATAATAATAAATTGATGTTTATTATGATCATGCTTATTCGTATTTATTTGTTTTTACAAGGGACTTCCAACTCCAACATCCTTTTGTCAAAATTATGGTTATTAGTATAAAGAAGTATCAGCATTACCAGCGTGTATGCGCTCATGGTATAGGCATCTAATATGCAAGGAGTGTCTGGTAACAAAATAGTGACCTGGTAGATAACACTTGCCAGCTTATATCGCACACGCCGCCACATACGCCTCTCCAATTTGTCCAAATAGCCCGATCTGCGGTCTCCAAAATGCGCCCGCAATCTTTCTTACATCATCCTCCGATCTTTTTGGTGGTCTGTGAACAGCAGGAATAGTCAAGACGCCATCACCATTCTGCAATCGTATACGATAAGCGATAACTCACGTGACCATAATAATGATAACGTGAGTTTTCGTTTGCATCTGTCATTCTCATACATTTATAGCTTATTGTTGTTCCACCTCCCATTATCTTGGTGACATATGTGTCTATAAAATAAGTTATAATACAGGGTGTTTTTTTTCGATTGTTCAAATTCTACGTAGTGAATGTGTAGGTCATACTCACCAACTTTTACTATGGGGACAAAGTTGAAATCGCAAAAAAAAAATCAGCTGTTTCATACAAATTGGCGGCATTACGCCGGCCGAAATGTATGAAACAGCTGATTTTTTTTTCGCGATTTCGACTTTGTCCCCATAGTAAAAGTTGGTCAGTATGACCTACACATTCACTACGTAGAATTTGAACGGTCGAAAAAAAAACACCCTGTATAATAAGCATTATTATTGAGCTTATATCTTAGCTTTAACCGGTAGGCTGGACTAGGTTCCTTTAAACATTGATACAGCGTAACTAACTATAAAGGTATATTCTTTTTTAGATTTTTCGGTCACACAATTTAAAAGTTAGAATAAAATCGATCGACAGAGAAGAGTTTGACATCTCCATTATTTAATATTTTTAAATTGAAGCATTTTATCTCACTGGAATGAAACGTCGAACACAGGTTCGGATGACACTCGACTTGGATGACATTTTTTATATTATACAGCGTGTAGCAAATATACTGTTAACCGGTTTAAGAGGAAACGCGCTGACCTATACGGGCAGGCGTTTTCACTCATTACTGATTCCCATTGAGTCCAGAAAGCTCCAGATTCTTCGGACTGTAATATTGTCCCTCATGTGGGATCCCTTTCTTTCCCATATATTTGTAAATCCGAATTTCGTTAGTCAGAAATTGATATCCATATAATTTACTGATATAAGCATCAATGGTCATAATTTTTGTTAAGTATAACGATTAATAGATCTAACATTACTAACCTATAACATTACATACTCTAATTACAAAAGGTATAAAATTGCTGACTATAACATTCAAAGGTCTATCTATCATTTTTTAGAAATATTTTTAGTCATACATTTGAACTTACTAATGGTTCTTACTCATATTGTTTTAATAACTAACCGAATTTCATCCAAAAAATTTAATATTTAATTTAAATTAAGAAATTTATGGACTATGATGCAACTTAGGAAACTTCCTTACCTACTCGACTCTAAGGCAGGTCAGTGTAGGTACGACGACGAGCGAAGCGAGGAGGAGTGTTAGGTTGAACTGTGACCTTACAGCGCGCGAGCCGAGCGAGCGAAGCGAGCGTGCCGCGGCAGCGGCTGGCGAAGCGCCAGGACCGACTTTTAAAATAATACTCTTACTATTTACTTACTAAGTTTATTACCAAGTTTACTTACTAAATTTATTAGGTGGTTACATTGACCATCATTACATTGGCATTGACATAATCACGCGACAACAAATAATTACAACTTGCGAATATAGACGTTGTAACAGGTATAATAAGGAAGGTTATTGCTTTTAACATTCTGAAAATGATGCTCTATGGATTTTAAAAGTTATGGGCATCGACTTTTATGACTAACAATAATTATGACCTACACAAAACTGACCACCGATTTATAATATTAATTTTTATGACTTACGACAATATGACTAAAAAAAATTCGGACCTACAACGTTATTCGCTTCAAAAATCGAACTTCAAACTTTATGGGAACCAATAGAGACCCCCCTCATGTACGTCGCCTTAGACCAATGTCGTGGCCGCGGCATCAAGGCTACTATGATCACTTTAAAGCGATCCAGTTTAGCCCTGCCAATTTTTGACAGTTATTAGAAACTGACACATTCCGATTAAGGTTAGGTCCTAAACTGAGTCGCATTAGTAGATCATGGTAGCCTGGCATTACACTTAGAAATATGAGTTTGTTCAATTGCTGACATACCATCCTTCCCCAGGTGTACATCGTGCTAACGTTCCTGTCCGGCGTATTGTACTTCCTCTCGACGGCCATCAATCCGTTCCTGTACAACATCATGTCCAATAAGTTCAGGAACGCCTTCAAGGTAAGCCTTAAATAACTAATATACTGAGCAAATTTTCAAAAAGTTTGTACATTTGCACCGCTATGATCTTCAAACCTTCAATAAAAGAGCGTATCCCCATCTTAAGGCACTGGTCTCACCGCGAGCTACTAAGCTATGAACTATGGGCTATAAAAACGAAAAAAAGATACGCACTCGAGTGTAAATAAAAGAGACACGGCGATAGTCGCCCCGCTATCAGCTATCACCGCCGGGCGAGTATCGCCGTGTCTCTTTTATTTACACGGGAGTGCGTATCTATTGTTCGTGTTTATAGCGCATAAGTTCATAGCTTAGTAGCTCGCGGTGGGACCAGTGCCTAAAGGCCGGCAACGCATTTCTAATACCACGGCTGTTCCTGGGCAACGGTGATGGCTTACCATCAGACGATACGACTGGTCGCTTGCCTCCTATTCCATAAAAAAAATAAAAAATTAATAGGCTGGTTGAAAAAATGATGCTAACCAACGATCCACCACATTTCCCAAGATGTCTCAGAAAGTTTTTATGGAAGTTTCCTTTTTTGTTACAAGATTTCTATACATTTTTGGTAACAAAAAAGGAATTAACTTATTGTGAAAACACGAATAAAAATATTTATTTTACTAAATATTTTGATTTGTGCTTTTATTTTTTCCCCAGTAGTCACACTACCTACTTAATACTATATAAATTATAAATATTGGATGTCATATACCAAAGAAAAAACGACCAAGATCACCAACCTCGGGTCCCCATCTCGGATGTTGGTGATCTTGGTCGTTTTTTCTTTGGTATATGACATCCAATATTTGTAAAAAAGGAATGTTTCGTACAAACATTTTGGGCAATTTGAGAAATGTGGTGGATCGTGTTAAGCATCATTGACTCTACCAGCCTACCAAATACTGAATTTAATCTTTCGTGAGACATAATAACTGTAAATATAACTAAACATTTAAACTCACGTGTATTTAATCACTACGTGCGCCATCTTTTGTAGAGCCTAGGTCTCCTTTATCAAGCACTGAGCCCACAGTCATACTACGCGCCGCGCTCGCAACTCTCCTAAACATGTCGCGCGTAGTGGCTAAATAAACGGAAGTTTAACCGTTTAAATATATTTAAAATCATTTGTTGTAGGTATGGGGAGCCCTCTTAAACATTTAATTCTACTTTTTAGTATTTTTTGTTATAGCGGCAACAGAAATATACCTAAGAAATTATCAACTGTGTATCTATCACGGTTCATGAGATAGAGCTATCTGACAGAACTGTCTATCTTTCTAACTGTTTTAGTACGGAACCCTAAAAAAATTGGCGCTCTTTTTCAAATTTTTATTTTACCTCACCGGGTTTAGGAACCCGGAACTTCCAGTTTTGCGAGCAGTAGCCGTACCATGAGTTGGAGTCGCACTCGCACTAACATATTGGAGCGAGCCCGATGGACTCCTTTACGTAGCGAGTAAAACTTTTTTTTTTGTTGACGGAGTGAGAAATGCGGGGGATATGTGAGACTCCCTTCAGCCATAGAAAGAAGATGGCTGGAGGTATACCCAATAAAAACCACTCCGGCGTCACCATCGCATGCCAGTTACAAGGGAGCTACGGAATGCCTGGGATTCGACCGCAGCTCTCTATAGAAGGTTTGGCTTGTGTTATGCCAGGGTACGTCGATGTTGTTGAGATTTCCCTCACACGTGCAACGCCGTACAATGCAGGATCGAGTAAAACCTATCGTAACCGATACTTGCAAAGTCACGGCTACAGGATTAAATGCTTATTGTAAAGCATTTACGGTGATACCATTAAAATGCGTGCCATGTCGTACAATCACATCAATTCTGTATTTACTTGGATATTGGTTTCGGAAAGCTCCTATTATACCTAAGACCCAATGTTTTTCATCTTGAGTAAAGTAATGGGTTTTAAAAAATTACCAAACGTTGTTTACTTTGATACTCTTCCGTTTGCTTTATTCTTTGAAGTGCTGTGTTTAGAAAATATGGATTTTATTACGTTAAAATAGTCGTAAATCTGTAATCGAATGTTTGATGATGGCTTACGATTTCGATGTTTACAAACTAAGGTTTTAAATATAGAATTTAAAATTGTTTCGCAAATTGCAACATTCTACAAGTATTATACAATTATAAATAATATATCCTCAAACCGCTAATCGACGTGGTTTTTGATACTATGAATTGCAAAATATTTTTTTATCGGTGTTTATTCTCAAAACTGTACCTACAATTTATATACATAAATTAAAACAAACTAATCTAATATATACCTAAGATTGGCCCTTGTGGCATTGTACCGATGATGCTGGCCGCATTTCCTCGGTGTATCGCAATACTGATGCGTTCGGCGAGGAAATCTTTAAATAAATATATTTAATTTTAGGTCGGTTTTAATCACCAACGAATGATTATTTAAAATGTATCGGATATCTGTAAACAGGGGTGATAAGAAAAGTTGTAGTCATATGGGTTCGACGTTATACACATGAAATAGTAAATTTCCTAACTAGTGCGGGAAAACTTTTTTTCGGCGAGGGTGAAAGTTAGAGCGCGAGTGAAACGAGGGCGACAATCACCCGAGTTAAAAAAAAGTTTTTGCACGTGTAAGGGATGATTTTTTCCATAGCAAGTGCGTCAAAAAGAGAAATTACCGCGCGCGAAGCGTGCGAAAAGTTCGTTTTTTCGCACTAGTTAGGAAAATAATGTTGCCATAAATGCCACATCACAAGCCTTAATTGAGCTTACCGTGGGACTAGATCGATTTGTATAAGATGTCCCAGATATTTATTTATTATCATCATAATGGACTGCAGCGATTGGCGCTTGCCTAGCATGGTGATTATGGGTATATTTACCTCCTAATGTATCCATACGCATATACATATAATGGGAGACGCTTATATCCAGAATTAGCCTTAAGGTGCATGCAGACCAAAAGAGCATTCGCTGTTCTATCCCCCACCATACGAAATCAACGAATCACGTTTCGTGTAACGATCGAATTTCGTAGAGTAGGGGGATAGAACAGCGAATGCTCTTTTGGTCTGCATGCACCTTTAGACACTTTAGACGGACTGATAATGATGTTGCTATTGTGATAGTGTCAAAAATACACACTGGGTCGCGTTATATAAAGTTAAAATTTACAATTTTGCTGTTTTCTCTCTCTTTCTGGCCAATTTTATTACGTGCGTGCGTTAAAGAGGCAAACAGCGAAATTGTAAAATGTAACTTTATAAAACGCGACCCAGTGTATATTTTTGACACTATCGCAATAGCAACATAATTATCAGCCCGTCTAAAGTGTCTAAATGTGCGTGAAATATCAAACTAGAACATTCTTAGTAAAAATACGTAAACATTTAGATGTGCTTATTCATTGATTACGGGATTGTGTATTTTACTAGTTCTGCTATAAACATTTTATCTTGTAATAAAATGTTTATGTTGAGTGTGGTTCCGGATGCTGTAATGTATTATTTATGTGTGTTTGTTTTGTGTTATATTAGATTATTAATGCTAATCAGGGTAAATCTTGATTGTTTGTACGAGATTCTAAATATAATACAGTGTGTTACCATGACCTCGGCTTTAAAGAAAATGAACAATAAGGTGAAAGTACTAGTACCCGACGCTGTACTCGTCGTGATACTTTGAGTTGCCATCGATAAGATAAAATTGTTCTGGCTGCCACTTTAAGAGCATTCGATGGGCTGTCCCGAGCAAACACGTGTATGTATATTTCGATAAGTTAAGTTTTCTTTCAAGTGATTTGTTATTGTAATTATATATTTTTGAATACTTTTAGACTCCTCTAGTCGGGTGAATATCTGAACGTTTTAACCGCCTAATTTCGGTGGCAATATTTTTGCCGAAGTTTCTAAACGTCTTTTCTAAACACTTCGTCATTTGTATAAGCACATTGTAACGAATAGAGACTTTGGTACAAATGATACCACCAAAATTAGGCGATTCAAACGCTCAGATATTCACCCAGTCATGAAAGAGAACTTCGACAAATCCATTAGGGCATTTAAGCAATGATTAATATAAATAGGTAGGTAGGTACCTTTAATGCTTAATATCCCAACTTTGAAATAATCAGCTTATACTTATCTAAATTATTTGCATAATTTTATTTATTAGGACTGAGTGTTAATATTTCCAATGCCCCAATATGTGACATTGAAACTTGTACTGAAGTGCCATCTATTGGGACTGCCAGCAAAAGGACCTGACACTTACTCAAACAATGGACTAAGAAAATTTTCAATTTTGAGAAATTTTGATATTGGCACCCTATAAAACAAAGGCCATAGTCGGATTTTCATAGTAAGTCAGCCTTTAAATCAACCAGACTCTAGTATTTTTTTGTGAGTACCTCTTATGGTGAAGAATATTTCTGCTGAGTATCAACGTCGTATCGGTGACAGTTTTTGACTTATGATTTTTTTTAGTTTTTTCTTTAATGTGTTGTATCTCAGGATGTATAAAAGCGAATTGCTTCAAATTTTGAAATAATGTTCTTTATTTAGATATGCATCGAATTTAAAAAAATGAATATCGATTGTCGTATAAAAAAAAGAAAAAAAAAGACCAAAAAATTTTTCATATTTTTTTTTGTGTACCTATGAAGTAGTGACACCTCTATTTTCTTTTTCTAATTATAGACCATACATTGGCCTACTAGTTGCCTAAGTATCAAAATTTTCCAAGCGGTACTTCTTACCAAAAATCGGCAATATGTGTGGTCAAGTTCTGCATTCAATCGGTGTTTTTCAATGTAGTATACAAACTCTTCATTTATATTTGAGTTTTCTTATCAGGTTATCTTATTTAAGAGTAAATGCTAATGACAACTTAATGTCATCATGATGCAAGCTGTTTATTTCATTATTAATCGGCCGTTTATTAAAGATAAAGATAACCGTTTATTTTTTAACTAGCGTAATTCGATATTATTTATGAGATATTCATTAAAAATAATATATTTCTTGATTCATTGCAGTTAAATATTATCGAGATACGCTAGTTGAAATGGTAAACGGCCGATTAATAATGAAATAAACAGCTTGCATCATGATGACATTAAGTTGTCATTAGCATTTACTCTTAAATAAGATAACCTGATAAGAAAACTCAAATATAAATGAAGAGTTTGTATACTACATTGAAAAACACCGATTAAATGCAGAACTTGACCACACATATTGCCGATTTTTGGTAAGAAGTACCGCTTGGAAAATTTTGATACTTAGGCAACTAGTAGGCCAATGTATGGTCTATAATTAGAAAAAGAAAATAGAGGTGTCACTACTTCATAGGTACACAAAAAAAAATATGAAAAATTTTTTGGTCTTTTTTTTTCTTTTTTTTATACGACAATCGATATTCATTTTTTTTAATTCGATGCATATCTAAATAAAGAACATTATTTCAAAATTTGAAGCAATTCGCTTTTATACATCCTGAGATACAACACATTAAAGAAAAAACTAAAAAAATCATAAGTCAAAAACTGTCACCGATAGGACGTTGATACTCAGCAGAAATATTCTTCACCATAAGAGGTACTCACAAAAAAATACTAGAGTCTGGTTGATTTAAAGGCTGACTTACTATGAAAATCCGACTATGGCCTTTAATACTATTTCACAAAACTAACAAACTCCTCTTCCAAAACACATGACAATACTTTACGTAGATTTATATATGAGCAAAATATCGTGATTCAAATAAATATTCTCTGTTAACATGTTGCGCACTAGTAGTGCCACCTTAATACGACATTGACAAATATTTAAATAGAGTGACGGATTTAATCGCTAAATCGAATTTCAATCAGCTGTAGCAAATTGAAAATCTCAAATATTAATACTCCGTTATTTCGAAATTAATGAATATAAACGACCCCTCGTAGAACCAGAAATGCAAACGACAATTTATTCCGAGTAATTAAAATTTCGACTTTGAAAACCCGAAGTCGGTCAGTAGACCCCTCGTGACACAGATCATTTACTCCTTTTTCTAGATGGAGCATTTTTGTCAACCTCCGTAGCCTAGTTGGTAGTGATCTTGCCTACAAAGCTGGAGGTACTGTGTTCGAGTCCCGTTGAGTGCATTATTTGTGTATTTATTTATCACAAATATATGTTCCTTGGTCGCGGCTGTGTATGTATTGTGCATGTATTTATGTATCTATTTACTGTATCTATCTATTATGTATACTGTCCCTTGGTACCAACAACACAAGCCTTAATTGAGCTTACCGTGGACTAGGTCGATTTGTGTAAGATATCCTAATATATTTATTTATGAAATAAAACTTCGAAAACGGATAAACTCGTGTATTAACTAATTTTCACTTCATTCCGACGTTTTGAACACTTTACAGGACTGACTGACAATGGAGGAAATTTGATAGATCTACCTCCATCAAAATAAAAAAGATAAGTACAAAACTACCCACAAAGAAAAAAAAATACTAATCCACAGACAATAAATTGAAAGGGTAGATGTACATACTAAATTTGAAAATTAAGCTAGTTATTCATTACAATTATTATCAAGACGAGAGACAAAAATAAATAATCTACGCCGGTTCTATCCCTACGCCTCTGACTGAGAAGTATTCCCTTCCTTTGTATGATTGTATTGTTAGGAAGGTATACCAATATTGGGACCGGCAAGAACCTCAGCGGAACAATATTTGGATACCTTCGGTATTTTATTTTTGTAACCATATTATAAAATGCCTACCCAATGAATACAAATTAATAAAGAGATAATAAACATTATATGTATAAAGAAACACCCTGTAAGTCGCAATCTATGGTCGGGGTGACATCAATAGGTTTCCGGTCCGTCCTTCGGCCTCGAAACCACAAATAACGTGGTTTGTCCTAAAAATTCTTAACAGGGCGTGAATCATGAATTTTTATCACTTTGAGGCTTCGGAATAGGGAAGAAACTGTAGTTAAAAAAAATTAACATTATGCGCGACATACTTAATACACGAAGAAATTATTACTAAGTTGTAGATTGCAGTAATTTTTGTACAGAACTTCTATTTAATAAATTTAATAGAACTTAAAACAGTAGGTCATTTGGCAGTACTCAAACGTGACGTCACTTTTGGGTATTTCATATAAAATTCCATAATGGAATCGTTTTGACAGTTCGAAAAAAGATGCTGATTTGACTTGCCAGTCAACATGCCTATTGGGGCTATAGTAATAGTATTTATTTTATTATATAAATAATATAAACCTATGCTATGTAGTTTTGTAAAGGGTTGTATTGACAAGGTCCGGAAAGCGAAGGAAAAGTCAACAAATTTTATGCTTTCTGAGCTTTTATGTAATATTACCCGTTCTGATGAAAGTCGGTAACCAAATCTTGCGAGTTAAATTGTACACATATTGGATGGTTGAAATTTACGATTTTCGATGTTTGCTAGGCTTGAAGTATGTTCTTGTTTTTGTAGCAAAACAAATTATGATGCTTTGATTACTACTCCACTAATTCTAAAATAGTTAATTCCAAACAGGTTTTACTGTGAAGTTGTCAACTCGTCCCTCGCCAATCGAATTACTTTAAAAAGAACTGTTTTTAAACAAAATATTTATAGTCGAATAGCAACCTCATCCGGTTCGATAACATAAATAAATCCAAAGCTTTTCGCCAGATTCGATTCCGATATCGTTATCCGCATATTAACGAACATTTGTAAAGTTTAAATCGGTCATAATTTAAACATTTGCATACAAAGTCTGCAATTTAAATGTACGGCGGGAATCACTTATGCAAATCACGGGTCCGCGTGATAACAACTTACATAGAATTTCATTGGCAGGCCTACGCGATAGAAGACTGCGAGGTGCGCGGGGAGGGGCAGTCACGTGTCGTAAAAATGATAAGGTTTCCAAAAACAATTGTGTAATTCAATAGCTACATAATAATATTAAGTGACGAATGAAACTGGCGATTTATATGGACATTTTTGAGGAAAAAATATTTTTTACGATAATTTTTGATGTAAACATCAAACTAACCAAATTTTGTTAATAACTTTAGACATTTCTTGTTTGTTTATCTCTGTTTTTAAAACTAGGTTCTGTCATACATTTATATGTATTTCAAACATTGAATCGGCATTATCTATATGAAATCATGTTTTTTAAGAAAACCAATAGGTACATGTAGGTATGTAAAATCTGTTATATTTACTGTTATAGCGCTCTCTTAAAAAATCATCCTAGTTGTTATTAAAATAATTTTACTTTGGACCAATCAAG
>JALPQI010023811.1:0-13957 GCA_025490895.1 Thaumatotibia leucotreta | reverse complement strand
TGATCCTGAGATTTTTTGTATATTTTATCATTGTACTTGTTTTCGACTAATTTACAAACGTAGAACCCGAATTTAGGGCGAATTTAAGATCCAAGGTTATTTACGTATATGTATTGGAAATGGAGTATCTTTAATGATAAAAACTGCCTTAAAGTACATCAATTGTAAGATGCAAAATGGCGGCACCTTTTTTGAGCTTTATGCAGTTTTTTTTTTCATTAAAGGTACTGCATTTCCGCTACTCATAAGAACATGCTAAATATAAAAACTCTTGGATATTAAATTAACCCCAAATTAGGGTTCCACGTTTATAAATTAGTCGAAAACGAGTACATTGACAAATATTACAAAAAAAATTACCGCCATCTTGGATCTTAGAACGGACCCGAAAATCGTATTCCACGTATGCGAATTAGTCAGAAAAAAGTATAATGATGAAAATTGCAAAAAAAAAAGTTCCCGCCATCTTGGATTTTAGAATGGACCCGGGAATCGTATTCCACGTATGCGAATTAGTCGGAAACGAGTATAATGACGAAAATTGCAAAAAAAAGGTCCCGCCATCTTGGATCTTAGAATGGACCCAAAAATTATATTCCACGTATGCGAATTAGTCAGAAACGAGTATAATGATGAAAATTGCAAAAAAGTTCCCGCCATCTTGGATCTTAGAATGGACCCAAAAATTATATTCCACTTATGCGAATTAGTCAGAAACGAGTATAATGATGAAAATTGCAAAAAAAAGTTCCCGCCATCTTTGATCTCAGAATGGACTCGGGAATCGTATTCCACGTATGCGAATTAGTCGGAAACGAGTATAATGATGAAAATTGCAAAAAAAAAGTTTCCGCCATCTTGGATCTTAGAATGGACCCAAAAATGATATTCCACGTATGCGAATTAGTCAGAAACGAGTATAATGATGAAAATTGCAAAAAAAGTTCCCACCATCTTGGATTTTAGAATGGACTCGGAAATCGTATTCCACTTATGCGAATTAGTCGGAAACGAGTATAATGATGAAAATTGCAAAAAAAAAGTTCCCGCCATCTTGGATCTTAGAATGGAACCAAAAAAGATATTCCACGTATGCGAATTAGTCAGAAACGAGTATAATGATGAAAATTGCAAAAAAAAGGTCCCGCCATCTTGGATTTTAGAATGGACTCGGGAATCGTATTCCACGTATGCGAATTAGTCGGAAACGAGTATAATGATGAAAATTGCAAAAATAAGTTGCCGCGATCTTGGATCTCATAATGGACCCGAAAATTGTATTCAACGTATGCGAATTAGTCAGAAACGAGTATAATGATGAAAATTGCAAAAAAAAGTACCTGCCATCTTAGATCTCAGAATGGACCCGAAAATCGTATTCCACGTATGCGAATTAGTCAGAAAAAAGTATAATGATGAAAATTTAAAAAAAAAGTTCCAGCCATCTTGGAGCTTAGAATGGACCCGAAAATCGTATTCCACGTACCTATGCGAATTAGTCAGAAACGAATATAATGATGAAAATTGCAAAAATAAGTTGCTGCCATCTTGGATCTCATAATGGACCCGAAAATTGTATTCAACGTATGCGAATTAGTCAGAAACGAGTATAACCCAACTCTGTCGGGAATAACTAGGTACACTCTTCACGCTTCAAGTTCGTCTGTATACTCATTTTCACCCTGTATAATTATGTATATATAACACACTCTTCACGCATCAAGTTCGTCTGTATACTCATTTTCACCCTGTATAATTATGTATGTAACACCCTGTATGTATGTATGTATCTATCGGATCAATGATCACTTTGTATAACTAAAAAACGAAACGAAAGAGCTCGTGATTCTGAGTAGAAAAAATGTAAAAAAGTCCATATATGGAAAATTTTAAAAAACGACAACAAAATAAAAACCCGCCCGTTTGCACCTTGTAAAACACTGTTTTTACAAAATCAAAGATTATGCGCAACAAAAAAATAAGAAAAACAAAGTTTGAAAAAAAAGAAACAAAAGAAAATTTTCAGCGCGTACAGTTAGGATTTGAACCTAGTATCACCGCTTCACAGCCGAACGTGGTACGGCGAAATATGCTATGTGTTGCAAGTGATCATGCGTTTCGTTCGTGGCAAGGTAGTGTATACTGTTTCAGAGCCATCTGTGCCAATGGACGAACAACAAAGGTAGTGTATATACTGTTTCAGAGCCATCTGTATGCCATGCTCACAAACAACAAAGATCAACCGTGGCGCCGTCTGGTAGCGACAAGATTTCAGGTGGATGCATTTTAATGTATGGTGCTGATATATCTATTTAAACTAAATAATCTCTGGTATAGTGTAAACTAAAGTGAGAAATCTCAATTTACATACTTATTTTTGTGACATTAGAGACATACTTTTTTTGTTTCATGCCTAGTAAAATAGTGTAGTATACAGTCCATGATCGAATATAAAAATTAAAAAGTACACATTTACTGCAAATGACCCAGAAAACAAGTGTGATAAAAATACCAACATTGAATTCTTATGCCTAAGTCCTTGAGTCATAAACTTTCATATTTCTTAAGATTTGTGCTAAGGACACAGAAATAAAGTCACCTTAATAATTACAAGAACCATATTGCTAAGTTTATTTTAAATTAGGTACTGTATCTTCTTTCGTCCATATATTTTTTTTATAAATCAAAAATACTTACATAAATAATTTTTCAAAATATATTTTTTAAAGTTACTTTACAATATTTATTATTTTCAGGACCTCACAAACAGCTGTGACTCAGCGGGGGACTTCTAATTACTGAAACTTACACATATACACAGTATATTGTTATATACAATTGAGATTGAGTATGAGATTAAACGAAAAACCTATTTTGTACAGCCAATAACAAGTATCAAGACGTGATAATAGTACATTACTATAGAGGCCGGTACGAACGGGGTTGCCGGCCGAAGACATATAGACGGATAGGCCTGAGGCGGGCAACCCCATATTTCCAGCCAAAGGTATGGTTAACGCTTTTCTTATTATGAAATTGTGATCAACTCTAACCTCAAATTAGACTAAACCTTATGTTATTAATGTTAATTAATATCTGGTATAAGGGAATGCCGGCGCTTATGCTATATTTAATACAATATTTCAAATAGTAAACGAACTCTCATTCCGTTTTATCTAAAACAACATACACAAACGTTATATGAAAACAACGTGACAGACGGACGGACCGATAGTCGCACTATAGGAGTCATTCTTATAGTAAAACTAAAAAGCTTGTAGTAAAACTCATATAGCAAATAGTTATTTCTGATACAAATATGGAAAATAGGCCTTTTTAGGGCGAGTATCGGTGACTGTAAAACACGAGCGAAGCGATTGCGAGAGCGAAGTGAATCAAACCTTTTCACCAATAAATTGGCCGTAGTTATGCAAAAGGGAACCAACCCACGAGAATTTTTCATTCTAATTAACACCATAAATCAAAATAAACAAGTTAATCTTTGAAATGACAAATTCATGTGGGTTGGTTCCTTTTTGCATAACGACGTCCAATTATTATAAGTAAAACCCACCATAGTTAATTATCTTATTTTTAATGTGTACCTTGTTCTATATGTAAATTGGTAAGAATTTCGTTTGCTTAAAAAAGCAACGAAATAAAATTAATGCTACTGTAGTTGATTCGTGAACGATTCAAATTTGAGTGCAACAACTTCAGAACCAAAATGTATAGCCTTATTAAATATAGCATATGCGTCAAGCTTATAGGAGGCTAAAAATAAAGACTTTCCTAGAAGTGGTACAGCAGCGTATTTGACATATCAACTTACATTCATATTTTATTATAACATTCATTCAATAATTATATTAACATCCCGTATATATGTTCTTGTCAAAAAATCGTCGTTGACATGACGACTTTTAAAAGGATGCACAGCTATGCTATTCTCTTATTCACACATTCGACGCTGCGTTCGTCAACGAGCTCGACGTCGAGACAGCCTTGTCTAAAATCCTAGCTGTTTTATTTGACATTAGGAATCGAGCCTGTGGGCGAGTTCGTCGCTGTTTTTCGTTAAAGAATACGAAGTTCGTACATTAAACGTCAAACTCTTGACGCAGTGTAGTTCCAGCTCATGCTGCATTCGTCGCCGAGCACTAGTGTTGTTTAAAGTACATTAGTGAATACCATTTCTAGGCTCGACGTAAAAAAAAAGTCGAATTGGGAACCTCCTCCTTTTTTTAAGTCGGTTAATAAACGCTCACACCACTTCTAGTAAGACCTGTGTAAGTACTTAATGTACTTTCCCCCTTATTCATACGTGGGTCATTCTCTAAAAGTATGCCTGCGGTTGGCTCTATTTGCCACGACCTTTTCCATACATTTTGTATGGGGCGCGGCAATTAGACCGCAGGCAAACTTTCAGAGAATGACCAACGTCTGCTAACTTAGCAAGCCGATATCATGCGTCCCTTTCCATTTTATAGACATATTGATAGAAAAAAAGGAACAAACCATACTTATTTATGGACTTGCTGAGTTAAATGTTTGTGAAAGGGGGTTTGAAGTCACGTTATAGTTAATGTTATGTAGTTAGGACTTGCCTTGCCAAGCTGTGAGCAATATCTACTGAGCTAGCTTGACTTTCCAATTTTCATTAAGTAACTTGGGATAATTCCGAAAATCACAGGAAGATCGTCTTAAGTGTCTCCTTTGGAAATTATCCGGCGTTTTTTCACATTTTTAATTATCCTGGGATATATACCCTATATACCCTGTCCAATAACCTTTGGTCACAGAAAATGGCGGCAAATTTTAACATGTAGGCTCGTATTGTGACCGCCCATAGACAATTTGCGGCCTTTTTTACTTCCAAATGTTCTTGTGCAGAGTATTTGACTCAGTTTTTAATGGAATATGCAAATTATAAGTTAACTTTTGCTCAGCGTGATCGTAGATAATGAAATACTGAAACGCATAATTTAGAGGAAAATATTGTGACATGTAAAAAGTACTTGACAGTTTAATTGCTGCGGTATTGCGCATATGTTTGTTTGTCTATGGTATCACCTTAATGCACGGTTATAAACGCGATATAAGATTTTATTGCTTATTTACAGAGTTAGCCGTTGGCTTAAAATAATTTATTTATTTATGTATCTGTAACTAGCTACACATATATATCGAAGCGGCCACATTCAAAAATATCTTAACAATTTAAAGTGCATTCTAACGCTATGACCAAGTTCTTACAAAGGAGGTCAAATGCTTTAGAATAATCTTAAGTTAGTAATGTGCTATTCCGTAAGATCGATAAAATAGTTTAGTCAATCCCTTTGACGGTTAAATTTTCGCTATGAAAATTTCGCCGCTTGGCTATGACAATGGCCTGGTCAGATATTTATGAGCACCTTGGCCGTACTGATATATATGATGGCGACTGTACAATATGGTACAACAATAAATTTCACTGTCTTTGACAGTCGACGAATTTCGGTTTATTTGAAACATTAAAAGCGTTTGGCCAACTGCTTCATGTTTATTGTAGTTTGTTATATGTAACAAAACGAGGTAAATGTCTATTTCGTAAATATGTACTTGCATATGGAAATATTTACCAACATACAGGGGCCATTTATATTTAAATTTCTCCCCCTACTTTTTGAACATTATTTATTTCATTCATATGAATACTAGGAATCACAAACCTATTCGATCTTCAAAATTAAAGAAAAAAAAATCCCATATATTTTTCGATTCTTCCATTCCGTTGCCAAAAACGTACAAAATAATCGAGATTGGATAAAAATGGGCCATATTTTTTCTCCTACTGCGATCGAAAGAACTCGAGATTCTGAACCATAAACAATACAAATGAAAAGTTTGGGGGACATCTTTAAATTAAATTGCCTACAGATATACGGAATAATCTTACTTCTGATTATGTTCTGAATTTTCGAATCTTTTTGTTTACCTACGTTATTCATAATCCAGATTAAGATATCGTATGCAAGTATTGTTAACTCAATCTCAATCGATATGCTGATGCAAAGTTTCCATTATAACGAAACTTTCTACGTGGAAATTTCTTTTCGAAACTTCCTTTTATTCCTGTGTAACTCAGTTCCTGCGAACTTGTTTAAACTGTCTGCTACTTACGTATTTGTAATCTCAACATGTATATAGTGTTTAAACTTTATATTCAAAAACGTTTCCTAAATTAGGACGTAGTTATGCAAAAGGGAACCAACCCACAAGAATTTTTCATTCTTATTAACACCTTAATTCAAAACAAAAAAGTTGATATTTACAATGACAAATTCATGCGGATTGGTTCGTTTTTACATAAGTTTGTCCAATTAGCCGATAAAATGTCTTTTGTCTCTTTCAGTCTTATAGACATATTGATAAGACTGAATGGACAAACTATACTTATCGACTTGCTAACAGTAATTTAGGAGACTTTTATGAATAAGGGGGTAAAATTTTAATTTAATTGGCTTATTTACAATAAGACTTATCGTGAGCTCATTATTTATTTGACAGGTGCTAGTTATGTATAGCCTAACTTTTGTCGATGACATATGTCAAATCGACCGTTTTCCTTGACTCATGTCCATTAACTACTTTAGCCGTCCGCAGATGAGAAGTCACAACGGGTCAAAAAAAAAATCTATTGTCTAATTGCCATGTCCCTTTTCATACAAAATGTATGGAAATGGTCGTGGCAATTAGACGCGGTCGCATACATTCTCAAGGGAATGATCGGCATTTGTCAGTTGTTACCTAAAAGTGATTTTCAAGTTATAGTTATAATATTAACAGCTGACAAGCTAAACTCACTGTAAAAACTATCAATACTCTTAGCAACCTCGTATGTGAGCTTTGTTTCAAGTAGGTATTTGTTACTGAGTGAGTTTTGGTTGTCAACCGACGGAAATATTATGTCAAGGGTGGATTCTTATCTGCGGCGACTATTATAAGCTATCTCTTAAAATGGCTAGAAAGAGATGCATATTTTGAAAGAAAAATAGGTGTATGCTAAATTTAATTTTAGGTGCTACTGATTTAAAAATCATGACAGTTCTGTTTACACAAATTGTACAGTTTTGCTTTAATATTTAAATGGGATATTATTTATTTAATTTCGCGACTTAAAATGTCATATTTTTAATTACAAGGCGTAATGTTCAAATTAAATTGTTATCAAATTGTTACTTAATAACTATTGTGGCTTAAGAGTGAGTATATTATTAGGAAATTTTCGAAAAAAAAAATCACTTTCTTGAATAATGTTTAGCTTCGAGTGGAGGAAATGTTTCGAAAGTTTTCGGGAAAGTCGAATTTCGAACTTTCGTTAGTGGAAAGTTCGATTTTGATCGAAAATGCAGGGATGTGTTGTATCCTTTTTGAAGGAGTGTATAAAAAAAAATATTTTTCAAATGTGGAATTATTGAAGGATTTCGCTGCTGTGGTTTTTAAATGTATCTCAAGGAATATCGATGTTGCACTTTTATTCTTTTAATGTTAAAAAATAATATTAAAGTATTTATTTCAAATGAAAGCATTTAACTTAATTTTTAATGCATTTCAAAGTGTTATTTTCTAATCATTTTCGTTTCAAAATGATTTTTGTAATGCGAGTGGTTATTATTGTTTTAATTTTGTATGCCTTAAAGTTGTTTTTAAATACTTTAATATTATCGACTTGATCTATACATATGTATAAAATGGATATATAGTTATTATACGTAGATGCCATTAAATTCTAGTCTTGCTGCGTAGTTTTAGAACAAGAATATAATTATGTAATAATTAATTAATACAAAAAATATTTAGTAATTAATTATGATATCGAATGAGAGAAAAGGTTGACGCACCTGGATTATTTTACAATGGCAACATCGAATGTGTTACCAATGTGGAAAAGTCCGAATAATGTTGCTGATTTAAATTCGCTTTTGAGAGCGCGTTCGGATTATATTTGTTTAATGAACTCTACCGTTTTGGCTCTTAATTAAAACACTTTCCTTGTTTGTAATTTGTAACCTTTTCAATGCTGCAAAGTGATATACAACTTTACACGTGTCTGTAATGTTCTGGCGTCATTCTAAAAAGTATGTCTGCAATCTAATTGCCAAGACCCATTAATTTTCTACTGAATGTATTTAGTCGTGTCAATTAGACGCAGTTGTAATATATTTTAAAAGGAAGACAGATCTTTTTATGGCGTATTTTTCTCTGGTGATTGTATGTTCCGTATTTAGACCTGGCCACGACATTGGTCTTAGGTGACCGGCGATGAGGCATTCCATAAGTTGGAACAAAATGCCGATATGGGAACTCTCTCTCACACGTATGGTTTTCAGCTTAGACAAATGTCGTGGCTTATGGCGTTGTATAACAAGTATCAATGGTCGAACGTACTTGTGAAATGATTTTATTTTACAAAAAGGAAAGCTTTTCATATACAGATCCGTAACTGAAGAGTTTATTATGCCATACCGCATGAAATATAGGAATTTTGTAATTTTTTATTTGTACATTATTTCTAGAAACAAAAGAATATTCTGTAAATATCCAGGATATCAGTATATCTTGTTTTGGAGTAATATCTAGCAGAAAAAATGGTTCTATTTTTAGATTACCAGCACCATTTTACTAAACTACAGTTTTCTTGTGTATCAAAATGCTATATCCCAATGATTCCACGTCTAGCTTTTATTAACTGAAGGGAATTATTTAATCATTCACTTCGGATTGCATCTATGTACGAAATCGGTTGCGGTAATTAGAGCTGAACGCAAATTTAATCACTTTATTATTTTTTTACGTAATTCATATATTAAATGTGGTATGGCAACCGACGCATTACAATTCTAGTCTATGGCCGCTTCCGTCTCTTAAATTTTATCATAAAAATGAGACATTATTTTTGTCAAATGTATAAAAAAATGTTAATAAATATAGGGCTCTTTTTTAAAGCATTGTCTGAAGGGCAGTTTTTTTTATGGACGCACGCTCGTTTAACATTTTATTTTGCCATATTTTTTTACATTTACCGAAATATGCACAATAAAATTTTAATAAAAAGTAATTTGTCCTTTCATTATTGTTTTATTTATTTTTTATGTTCCCTAACGTTTTTCCATAAATCAGGAATAGAGAGGCAATAAACTGCTGTCAAAGGATTATGGTTTAGGTAAGAAATAATAAATGACATAAAATATCTATTTCTTTATTAACAAAATCAACAATACAACTAAAATAACTATGGCAAAATTGACATCAATCATTATTAATTAGTATTATATTTACATACTAAGTAAATTTAATTTGTAATACATCTCATGAATCAATTTATTAGTGTTCACTTATTGATCATGTTAATTGTTTGTCGAGATTCAAACTCTACAGTGAATGCTAGCTAGCATCTAAACAACTAAGTTTAATTGCCGTTTCAAACTTAACTGCATTATATATTATGTAGTTCCTCCACTCTAACCTGGATAGGTTCGTTAGGTACCTTTTATCCCTTAGAGCAGAAATAGAAGCCCCGCGCAGCGACGCTTCGTCGACCCAGAGGCCCGTTTCTCGAACGCTCGTAACTTTTGATAATCGTAGCTAGTTTTCGAACAAACTGATTACTGATGGCGTTTGAATATTCCATTAATAGTACATTACGACATAAGTGCGAAAAACATGAACTTCGAAACTAGTGGCGATGTTTTAAAACACGACCGATACGGAGTGTTTTAAATCGACACGAGTTACGAATTTCGTATTTACACGTGTTTCGTACGACGTTTTTTTAGTACAGATGGCCCTCCGAAGTCTTGGACTTGACGTAAAATGTCCCACTTCTTGCACTGTAGCCTAAAAAGTACACCATCTGTACTAAAAAATATTTTACAATGCATTATGCCGGAAACTGCTCTTTTCAAGGCTATACTTATGCATAGAAAGTGGCTCTTTTCCGCACACGTGCGGGAAAATAGCTTTTTAATTGGTGAATAATCCAAAAATGTTGTATTGTCCAAACCAAGGTATTGTTTAAATGACAACAATCGAACTTACATCTTTGACTTTATTTTAAAATATAAATGTTTACAGAGAATACATTAAAAGTGTAAATATAAAAAAAATCATTTTAATTTTAAGAAAAACTAAGATATTTGCTTTTCTTTAATTTTTTCAAATCAACAACACCTTTATATTTTAATGCTGCTCCACTCCAACTCGGACCCATTTTCAAACGGTGAGAAACGCGCTCTCATTGGTCGTTCCTATTCGTCTACCTTTTTCATAATGAAAGGTCCGTATCGTACCGAATTAAACCTTTTAAGTCCATTGACAAACATTTTATTAATTAAAATTTTCATAGATATAAAAAACAGCACTCAAAAGTGAAATTACTATAATAAAATGTTGATTTCTGTGACAAATAAATAAAGTTTTTGTTTTCTTAAGTGCTACACAATTTCTTTTTGTGACACACGTAGCCCAAATGTTCAACTCGGACCGAGTCACCGAGTAAACGACGGTATTGGGCCAGGATTGGCTAGTTTGTTTATTGGTAGTTTCAGTTTCTTTTCACCACATAAATTTGTTTGTTAAAAGTATTTCGTTCTCTCGTTCTCATTCGTATATCTTTGATGGAGTTTTTACACCACAATGGAAGTAAATAGTGGTATTAGTGATATTCAGTTGACGCCTCCGGAAATTCGTGAAGAAGCGCAAACAAAAATTAAATAAAATGGTAGGTACTATTACTTCTGACTTTTTTTTCCTCACATACTGCATTGTAAAATGTTGTTCGATATACGCGTAGAAATGTAGGCGTCTTCGCAACTCGTGTCGGCAAAAAACACTCACTTCGTTCGTGTTTTTAACTCACCGACACTTGTTGCGAAAAAGCCTACTTTCCACACTTGTATCGAAAATAACTATAATGTCATTGCTACAGCGCTTCGCCGGCGGCGTCAGAACGCGAGTGAGAAATACGCGGCAGACCCCGCGCGGGATTTGAACCTGCGCTTCGCCCGGCCCAGGCATCGTCAGCCGCCCACCGTGCACTCCAGGTACATTTATATTTTCATATTTATCATCTTAGCCCCTTATTCATAATATTGTCGAAGACATGCTTCAGTCGTCGCGGAGCTGTGCGACACGTCGAGTGTCAAACATTAGAATATTATTATTTGCAATGTTTATAATTAATTTGTTAAGAGTTTGATATCTAGAAAACGATAAGCAATGTTTTCCTTGGATTGGTCTTTGCTTGTTCCATGCAGGTAGACATTAACCGTCATATTGGGATCAACCCGCCTATGAGCAGGTAGTTTATGATCTGATAGTATAAAAGGTCACTAGCGCAGTGTTTATGATTCATTCTGATTCGCGTGTTAGACTTAGAAAGTCATTCTTCCTGACGAAATACTTTATTTCTTTATGTTTTGATATTACTGAAGCATGGACTCAAACTTAGAACTCTCCAGTCGTTTCTATGTTGTTTAATCATGTTTTAATTAATTATGTTTCAAGTGTTACCTATTGTGATTATCTAAAATTGTAAATACCAATGATTTGAAAAGATTATAATACAACCCGCTGAGTTTCTTCCTGGTTATTCTCAGACAGTGGTTTAACTCTTGCGAACCAGAGTAGTAATAAAAAAACATAGTAAGTCATGTGTGTTGTGTTTCAAGTATGAGTCCATGCCACAGAATATATTAAGTACAGAAGCTTCACTGCTTTGATGTTCACAAATGCCGGCTTTTTATGTGCCTACACAATTATTATTACCAAACAAAACGACGCGCGAGGCGACGCGAGCAGCTAAAATGGGCCGTATTGCGTGGCGGAAAGGTCGCTTATAAGCCGCACACCGTCGAAAACAGGGTTGTCAATTATTGAACACTAATAAAATAACGAACAGCGCTATGAGGCGTCTGACAAATACATTACTGCAATGATATCTACTGCGTTAATAGCATTCGTCTTGATAGCTAATTGAACAATTTAGTTCATGCGTGATTACAGAATTTATCTACGCATTTCATACACGTGATTCAAAAATATTTGTCTCAACTTTGGCGGCACCTTCTTTGTGCTTCGGCCGCGCGTGTCCGGGCGGCTTGTTTGAGGTGTGAGTGAGATAGCAACACGACTTTGCTAACTTTAGGTGAATATCCATCCGAATAATCCTGATAATAACACGAACATTCTAAAAATATCTGTAGACAGTATGTGAGGTGTGCAGAAATTAGTATATCTGTTTAATGCATTTAAAAAGAAAGAATTACGTTAGGTACCTACGCATTCATTACAAAAGCAGCATAAATAAGTAATGGTTTAATCACCATCGTAAGGCAGACGTAACACGGCATTTTCTCTTATATGTACCTATTTGATATTATGGGAATAAAGTCAGCCAACCAAATAATATGTTAGGACAAAAGGCGCGAAATTCAATAATAGTATGTGAGAACGAAGTTTTTTACATTATTTAAATGTACCGCTTTTTTACTGACAAATTTGTCCGAAAATAAACCGTTTTGTCTGTAATTGACTTGAGTTTCTGAGAATTTAATTTACTACGAATGTAGGTAATAAGTATATTATTATGTTCCTTACTTTTTAGTATCTCTCAAACGCATCGGCTGTGCGAAAAACGCGTCATGAAAATTAACATTATTATTATTGCAACATGCTGCTATGCAGTATATTTTCGGCGTTTTCATTTAAGATGCACATGTATAAAATAATCCTAATATTTGCAAGCGATATATTTAATTTAAACGTGCGTTCCGAGACAGCGCGCGCCAACCATTGAATAGACCACGGAGACGGGGCGCTCTGCATGTACTTGTGCCCGCGCGACGGAATCGCGGAGTGACACCCCCTTGTCCATGCCTACATGCCTGTATTGCCTACATGCGCAAATGCGTAGTTGCTTAAATACAGTATTCAGTCAGAGTACTGTTAGCGATGAATAGCTGGGAGGCAGATAGATAAAATCCTACCCCTCTTAGCTCGGCTGTCGTTAGGGGGTATCCCGTCAATATGATTATGATTATTACATTGTGATAACGATATTTTGTATGAAAGAATTTTTCTTGGAGATTTCTGGGTTAGCTCCGTAGAAGTGTTCAGTATAACCTACCAAATCCTCCCGTTCAAGGTTTTCAGTAGGTGGTGTAACACGCTGTATATATGAAGTATTTATTCCTTCAGGAGCGGGTCACGCGGCGTCGCCCTCCTCCCATCCCCCCCCCGGCTCCGGCGCGTCGTCCCCCTCCCTGTCGCCGCCCCCCGCGCCCCCCGCCGCCCCGCTGCCCCCCGGCGCCCCCCGCGAGCACAACGCGGCCCGCGCCAGGCGCTTCCGGCCGCTGTCCATCGCGCCATAGGTATGTATCACTACTGCTGTGTAGCCCCCCGCTGTCCCCCCGCTGCCCTCCGCGAGCACTGAGTACGGAATTACTAACGAGAGTGTTAGAAGCCCGACGCCGTAAGCGTTGCATTCGAGCAACATCACGCTTAGAAGGGTCATTTGCAGTAAAAGTGTAACTTTTAATTTTTATACGCGATCATGGACTATAATAACCTGACTAATACACCATTTTACTCGGCATCGTGCGTACTTTTCAGTTATGAAACAAAAAAAGTATGCCTCTAATGTCACGAAAATAAGTATGTAAATTGAGATTACTCAGTTTAGTTTAGTTTCATACCTTTTAGTATAGTGTAAACTAAAGTGAGAAATCTCAATTTACATACTTATTTTTGTGACATTAGAGACATACTTTTTTTGTTTCATGCCTAGTAAAATAGTGTACTACACATTTACTGCAAATGACCCAGAAAACAAGTGTGATAAAAATACCAACATTGAATTCTTATGCCTAAGTCCTTGAGTCATAAACTTTCATATTTCTTAAGATTTGTGCTAAGG
>JALPQI010023810.1:0-15104 GCA_025490895.1 Thaumatotibia leucotreta | reverse complement strand
ATGTCAAGATAAGTCTATATTGTCTATTCTCTATAAACGCATTCGGGTATACATCACGCAGTGCGTTTTTTGCATTTTAAGACACCTCGTGTATACAAGACTTAATGAAATACATGGCTGCCAACCTATGTTTAAATGTCATTCTGTTTCTGATGAACAGTAAACCATAGAGGAGATTTCTTTTTTAATTTTGACGTCTCCCGCCCGACCTTGATAATTAATAAAATTGTGTTTGACTAAGAATATTTCTCAAATTTACAATTTTATTTGAAAATAAGTGTGTGGTCGTAGAAAAAGTATTGTATGCAGCATTGTCTAACTGAGTCAAAAAATGCTCTCTTAAACAAGGGTTGCATAATAGTACATTATGATACAAGTGTGCTAAGTTGATCATTATACTCGAGGCGGTATTGTGCGCGCGAGCTGCAAGCGAGCGCGCATAAGATAGCAGAGAGTATAATGATCAATGCACACGAGTTTCATACGACGTTTTTCAACACACTTGCGAGGAATAACCGACTTTTAGTAACACTTTTACTAACCTTTGTTGCTAGGTAATTTTTACTACTTACTTAGGAACTATCCCAAAGTTACGTTTAACCTTTTTATGCTTTTCTTATTCATTACTTGAAGTTCACAATTCATATAAAAGTAATAACAGTAAACACAACAAAATAAACGCAACAAACATTTGAAATTCACTCCACTCCGAATAACAATGGTAACTTTAAAACGGCGCGCGCATACCTACGGAATTTTTAAACGCGCGCAAATTTGGAAGGCAGCAATCCTATCCATAAACAGCCAATATAAAAAAAAACTGCGAATAATAATTCGTTAATGAACGATTATCATAAAATAAAAATACGATAACTTTACATTTAATATAATTACTCGATCATTTGGATGCACAATTTAAATATTTTATTTATTTATTTATGAAAATGTATAGTATTTTGAAATAATATTCTGGATTCCGCTATTTCTGCCATATGTCAACTCTTTGGTCAATTTAAAAAATAAACATAACCTGACTAAATTCGAATGCTTCATCTACATGACATAATACTTGCAAATGTTTGCAAACATACTTGTTCGGGTTATGTTATTACCGCACTAGAACAATAACGTAATGAAAAAGCACGCGTGTTTAATATCTTGGATTATGAGCCTAATAGCGGTTCAATAATACCTACGTTACGAGCAAGTGTGTTGAAAAATACTATAGTGACTCAAAGTCGAACACAAAGCTCATATAATCATGATGGCCGCGTTCGACGATAGTACTATTCAACTAGTTTACTATCCCGACCCCTTTCTTTTACGACGATATTGTTGGCAATGTTGGTACACAATTCCGGTGGTGACCGTTTGTTTGCCGTCGTAACGAGGCTTCGAAGGTCAGAGCCAAGGACTGCGAGGTTTAAGACGTAATAAAGTTATATGATAAGAGAGATAGAAAAACCGGCCAAGTGCGAGTCGGACTCGCGCGCAAAGGGTTCCGTACCATTATCAATTTATTATTAAAAAATACAGTTAAATCAACCTACCTCAAAAACTATACGAGATATTTTAATCAAACCAAAAATCGTTGATAGAGTTTATTAATGTGCATAACATATATTTTTTTTTAATTTTATATCGCGTAGTTTAAAAAATAGAGGGGGGGGGGGGACACATTTTTTAGACTTTGAGAGCTGATATCTCGAAAACGATTTGCTTAAATAAAAATGTGATGTATAAACCTTGATATCATTTTCAAAGACCTTTCTATTAATACCCCACACGCTTATGTAAAACTACAAAAAAATTCTATCCCTCAGTTACATGTATGGAGGGCCCCCACCCCAATGGTTTTTTTTACAATTTAGTATCATAATCCTGTAGCGGTTCATACAACACATATTCTCACCAAATTTCGTTACTGTAGCATTTATAGTTTCCGAGTAAATCGGCTGTGACAGACGGACAGACGGACAGACGGACATGACGAATCTATAAGGGTTCCGTTTTTGCCATTTTGGCTACGGAACCCTAAAAATGGGATGCCATCCTTCTCCCATCCTAGTTAATTGTCTTCTTATTTTAAAATTACAAAAATGATAAAAGAGGTCTCTAAACTGCAAATTATTTTTCAATACAGATGGTGCTTTGTTACGAATTAGTGCGAGTAGTGGTTAATTTTTTGTCTTGGGAGTCATTTGTACTGAGAAACGTGCAAAAAGGAAATTCGTAACACGTGTCGATTTAAAACACACCTTTCGGCCGTGTTTTAATTTACTGCCACTCGTTTCGAACTTAATTTTTGTACTTGTATCATAATGTACTATTATGAGGAAGGTATGAAAAGGGAGAAAGTAAATGATTTTTTACAAAAAGTTGTACTCAGTCTTTAGAATCAGGTACAGTGTATATCACTCTGTTTATTTCATGAAGTACTTTTGCAGTTCCCCAAGGATAATATCATACGATACGCTGATTTATTTCATACATACACAATTTAGGGCATAGTACTTTACTAAATAAGATAAAAATGGCTTTGCATAAATACATTCAGCACGTGAACTAATAAACTCTAAAAGGAATTGAAATAACGTAACCACCCGAAAATTACAGTAAAAGCCACACACTAATCAAAACGACCATTTAGTTGTTAATAACAATCACTAAAGTTTATTAAGGAAGATAACGACTGGCTAATTGTAGGCCATTAAAGGCCATGGTCAGGGTGTGGCCACGGCCGCGTGGCCAAGGGGCCACGGTAGCCAAGCCACTTAAACCGTGGGACTACACTACAGGGTCACAGTGTAATAAATAGTACTAGCGTATAGTATGGACACACCCTGCCTTGCGCATTCGTACGGTCCATTCTCCCGCTCCGGTGACCGCACAGTTACCCTGATGCGGGGTAAAGAATAAAAACATTTAAAAAGAGTTGTATACACGGGTCAAAATTATTTTCGTTGTCTTGTTTCATACCACTCTCTCACGCTTTTAGTTCCTGTTTCGGCTCAGTAAATAAAGAAAATCCGGTGCACTTGTTTTTCTTTTTCACGCTAGATTTTAATCCATACCTACATCAGAAATTGAAAGCAAAACATCATCTCATACAAAAGTCACCACTACGTCACGTTTTTTAGGGACACAAAATAAAACAACGAAAAGAATTTTGACCCACCTATCTGTAGTCTTTACATAATTCACAATTCATCCTACAATTATTTCATAGCAAACTTATATTTATGTTACTTCCAACATACACAGCCTAATAAAAATAGAAGTGCCTATTTAGTTTGAAAGACATATTGAATACCTATCCGTATTGATTCTTAAAAGTGATAAAGGAAGTTTTTTCCGAAAACAAATTTTCCTTTGTCCAGACAAGTCAATCCCCCATATAAAAAATATGCTCAATTCAGTTATCATTATACACCGTGTTTTTATTGATTTCCGTTAAATTGGACAGGTTACTTGGGACATTAATAGAAGTCGCCTGGTATATATTATGGGCTTTTGTTAATTTCGTAAAAAAAATTTTTTTTTCGTTTTCATACATAGTAATTGCATTGGCAAGTGTGAGAGAACCTTAAGAATAACATCTCAGGCGACTGACGGCCGCTGACGGCACATGTCAAAATAAGTAACATTAGGATATAATAAAGGTTGCAATACACTTGTTCAGTCATTAAACTTATTTTTTTAATTAAACTCAATAACAGTATCGGTTACGACACTATTTTCTTAGATAAATTGATTATTTTTGACCTAAATAAGCTTCCCTTAAATTTAACGGAAATCAATAAAAACACGGTATATAATAAACAAAGTCCAAGTTCCCCAATATCCGATGTAGGACTTAAACTTGTGTTTTTACATTTTCCTCTGATGGGTGTTGGTATTTTCATGATATAATAATTGCCATTACAATTATTATGTGTTGGTCATACATAATAATTGTAATGGCAAGTGTGAGAGAACCTTAAGAATAAATCTCATCTAGAATCTCAGGTGACTGACGGCACATGTTAAAATAAGTAACATTAGGATGTAATAAAGGTTGCAATACACTTCTTGTTCAGTCATAAACTTATTTTTTAAATAACTCAATAACAGTAAGAGTTATGACACTAGTTTCTCAGAGAAATTGATTATTTTTGACCTAAATAAGCTTCCCTTAAATTTAACGGAAATCAATAAAAACACGGTATATAATAAACAAAGTCCAAGTTCCCCAATATCCGATGTAGGACTTAAACTTGTGTTTTTACATTTTCCTCTGATGGGTGTTGGTATTTTTTATAGAATCCTGTTCAGCCTGTGGCCACGCACTTCCTATTTTTATTACGCCACTCTCACTTTATATTTTTCTTTGGCGTCATATGACGTCATAATTCAGAATATAAAATTATTACTTTATTAGAGCAAAAGTAAAAAAAAACCTATTCGCTAAATCGAAATGCATTGTTTAATTTATTTTTATTGCCATAATAGTGGCATGTCATTTTATTTATTTATTATTTTAATTTAAGAAATGTATTTTGTACGCCAAATGGCACCTCAAGGTTGTGGATTCCTTATTGTATATTTGTTATCTTTGATGAACGAATAAATAATTTATGATTAATATAAAAAAAAATTCTCTTTTTCTCGCCAGAATTGGACAACCCGTATTTATTTATTTACATATCTTGTATGACCTAGGTCTAATGACTTGCTCTAATGGCGAAACAAGCCTTTATTTTACAAGGCAGATCACTTATGATTTCCTTGGCCTGAATTTAATATAAATATTTCTCCTTTTTAGTATCAGTATTTTCCCTTTAAAGTCATTATTAATAATCATTAAACAGACCTGTTATAAGAGCTTTAGCGGAGGAAGTAAGTGCACGTATCTCAGCGTCGCTTGGTGCGATTATTCATCATCATTATCAACCTTTCTCAAACCCAAAACATTTATTCATGACACTTACACTTTACAGAATGAAAACAAACGAATACAGTCTACATAGTGCCACGAAATGGGCTCTACTCAGCATGATGCTGGCTATTCAGCCAGCGCTGGTCTTCCGTAGTTTTTCTCCGTCCACTGCTGGACATAGGCATCTGCTATCATCTACACATATCGTCAAAGTGCATCCAGATGCATAGGTAATAGGAGAGGACTATATGCAGCAGTGGACTGGGATATACTGACAATATAATCCAAAAATTTCCTTCAGGTGCATTCAGACCAAACGAGCATTTGCTGTTCTATCCCCCACTCTATGAAATCAACCAATCACGTTTTGCGTAAAATCCACCACATTTATAGTCCATTTTAAATACGAAGGCCCGATGCCACTCGAAATTTTTGTGATTTAATTGGTCCATTACAAATTGGCAAGTGTGACACAGATGTGTGCAAAAAATATCACGCCACAAAAGGGACTGGCCAGGTATCTTTTGTTATCACTGATCCTATTGTTGACGCATAATGGCTTCTGTCAAGCGGAATCGGGACTTCGTATTTGAAATGGACTTTACCAAAATGTCCCACACTGTTTATATGAAACCTTACTTATTTGTTACCAAGAATGTATAAGAATGTACCAAAAAAGGAAACTTAAATACAATTTTTTTGAGAATTGCTCATAGATAGATCCCTTTCCGATGCTGATAATAGTGATAATCGTATGACTTACCGGCGTGGTGCAGCGCGGTCTCGAAGGGCGCCCGGCGCACGCGCTCCTTACTCTCTGCCAACAGACGGATTTAGATCAGCGACGTGCCAACAACACAAGAAAATATGCCCTAAGGGGCTTTATAACAATTACATATGAGAGAGATCCCACACTTTCCGTTTAGCAGTAACTACCTAGCCGTGTAGTCAGTGGCGTATCTAGGGGGGGGCAGAGGGGGCACGTGCCCCGGGCGCCGAATCAGGGGGGGCGCCAAATCGGCCAAAATTTTTGATATACTTTTGCATAATTTATACATAAGAAAAATTAAAATTCATAAAATGCTATACTGGTATATTTTCCCCGGGCATCAAATTAGGAGGGGCGCCAAATTGGCAAAATATTTTTTTATTTTATTGTGCATAATTTACATATGAAGAAAATCTGTAAGTATGCATAAATTTTGCCCGGGCGCCAAATTAGGGTGGGCGCCAAATCGGCCAACATTTTGATTTCCTTAACACATAAAGAAAAACTTTATGCGTAATATTAAAAAATGCTAGATTGGTACATTTTCCACGGGCTCAATATCAGAGGGGGCTCCAAACCAGCCAATTTTTTTTATTTCCTTTTGCATAATTTACACATAAAGAAATGAAATTAGGGTGGGCGCCAAATCGGCCAACATTTTCGATTTCCTTGTGCATAATCAATCAACACATAAAGAAAATCTTTGCGCGTAATTAAAAAAAATGCTAGATTGGTACATTTTCCATGGGTGCAATATCAAGGGGGGCTCCAAACCATTCCTTATGCATAATTTACACATCTAGAAATCAAAAATGTTTACTTGTGCCTTAATTCGAAAATGCTAAAAAGGTCAATTTTAAAACTTTATTTCAGAAAGTCCGTACTGTATTTTTTAGGGTTCTGTAGCAAAAATGGCAGAATCGGAACCCTTTATTTATTTATTTATTCTTTATTTCAACCAACTTGTATTTACAGTTTCACCAAACATACAAGTTATAGGTTACTTAAAACTATTTACATTTATTTAACAGTGTATTATGTTCGCCATGTTCGTCTGTCCGCAGCATAGCTCAGTGGCCGTTAACAATAGAAATCTGCAATTTGGTACAGATATATCGATAATTAAATGGCGGCCATTTTAAAATTTCAAACAAACGAATACGGGCGCACGTGATATTTCTGGAATTATACGTTTGTTATCGGTCTTATCCTTGCAAAAAAAATCTCGTTAGGGAGCTCATTAGATAAGCAAACTAATTAAGCTAATCATTTGACTTAACAATTTGAACAACATGGCTAAAAAAATTTTTTTAAATTAAAAATAGTAAAAAATTCACCTTCATTTTTCAATTAATTTAATTTTGCATGAAAAATAGGTCGTTAAGATAGGTTTTTGGTGTTGTTATTTGTTAGTACAGGATGTTAGCTAAAATACAACACCATAATTACAGTTATACCTTAAGTACTTTAGGAATTAGAAGTGCTCATTGTACCACTTTGTTGGCATGATTAATATGTATTGTATACCCGTACCAAATTGCAGATTTCTAGTATCAACGGCCACTGAGCTATGCTGCGGACAGACGGACAGACGGATATGGCGAAACTATAAGGGTTCGGAACCCTAAAAAAAGATAGTCGAATTGAGAACCTCTTCCTTTTTTGAAGTCGGATGAAAATCAACCTTTTTTTTCCTGCCTAGTAGGTTACATTTTCGAAAATATTACGGAATGCTAAAAGTGAGCCTTTTAAGGGTTCCGTACGTTAGTGAGGTTAGGAACCCTTTATGTTCAGTTCAGGGGGGGGGGGGGGCGCAAATTCGGGGCCTGCCCCGGGCGCCTTTTACCCTAGCTACGCCCCTGCGTGTAGTGACGGTAGTAAGAATACATTTGTCACCACCCCAACTCTTCCAGCGGGAGTCGTAAGAGTCGACAAAGGGATTGAAGTATCACTGATCATTGCTTAATAGAAGATTGTATTCCTAGGTACTGTTTTAAGTATAAAATACTATCATGTCATAGGGCAGTGCAGGGCAGTGCCCTCCCCTCAACGAAGTCCTGTGTTATGGATATTTTAAAATGACCTAACGGAACAACCTCTCACTAAAATAAAAATAAAAAAAACATTTGATGATTTGTTTTATGGTTATTGTATGTATTATGGTTCGATACATACTGCATGGCAATGTAGAGAAATATTCCAAAAGTATAAAAACAGTAGAAAAAAGGTTTTGTTGTCACATGTGACGTTAGGTCACATGATATTTTTGTTTATTTCGACGTCTAGAATGCATGGTTAAAATCTCTTGCAATGCTCGCGAGCACCATGTATAAGATTTAGATACTTAAATACATTAAAAAACAATCATTACAAAAGAACAAATATTAGGCACTGGTCTCACCGCGAGCTACTAAGCTATGAACTATGGGCTATAAACACGAACAAGAGATACACACTCCCGTGTAAAAAAACAGACACGGCGATACTCGCCCGGCGGTGATTAGTCCATTATATTACGGAAAAAAAGTTCACATCCGGATACCAGCACCAAATTTTAGTATGTTGTTAAATATGTCATTCTGTATCCAATACTGCCGGGAGACACTCTCTCAAAGGTCAAGGTCACCAGTAATGACGTCATCAAAATGCCTAGTGCCTAATTTCAAAAAGCGCTTATTTGTTCCTCAACCGCCCAACGTATACCATTGTGTGTAGTATCAATCGAAAGGTCATTAAATATGCTCTAACTTTGTCTTTTCATGTTATAACGTACATCTAGAAATAAAAAAAATATCGTTGAAAGAATAACATTTTTTTTTTACTCTTTTCGTACAATGTACATTTCATCAGGAAAGAAGCGGTATTAGAAAAAAATGTTGTACTACAAAAATATAGCCAAACTATTATCCTAAAATGTACAGTCATTTAAATCATCGAAATCGGTTGAAAATAAACAAAGTTATGTCATTTTCTATATTCCGCGGCAAACGCCATACACCCGCCATTCGCCCGCCCGCCAGTTCTAAAATGTAAATTGCACCCAAACTATGCAAATGATTTATACTGATAAGATATGAACTAAAAGCCAATTAATTATACAAATACTAGTTGTTTTAAAAATACTGTTGTTATTAAAATAAAATACATAATTTAAGAAAAAAAAACAAATTAAAAAAAAGTAAGGTAGAAAAAAGGTATCAAATGAATAATAATAACTCCTAACTATCAATAAAAGAATATGTATAATATATTTCAAGGTTTTATTCTGAACAGTAAATTCTGGAGCAAGTTCCTTCACATACACAAAGAAGAGTGTAATTTAAAACGTTTTTTACGCATACGTCAACGTAGACCTGGACAAGGCACAAGTTCTTTGCAACTAGCACTTGCATCAGGAATCGTTTTCCACAATGGAACTGGAATATAGACAAATACTTTCTCTTCTTTTTTCCAGCTCCAATAGCAGGGATAAATTTTCTAAGGCAAGGCAAGTGCCTTGCCTTAGAAAATTTGCAACAAACGAAGATATGGACGAAGTCGTCCATATCTTCGTTTGTTTGTAGAATGGTCATCCAAGTGGTGAACGGCCTTCCTCTTTCCAGTAGCCATGGACAGATAGTTTATCACGACATGACTGTCCGGTCGGCAAAGGACGTGACCTTACCATCTTGGCTTATTTTTACAACCTTGAAACTCCTCTTTACATACTTGTTGTGAACTCTGGCCGTGAGCGCGACTCCTCCTGCCCATCGTAGCAAACGAAGTATGCGATTAGAAGCAATCCCAGATATTTCAGCAATGGACGGATCGCATAAAAAAATAATCAAACTTACCTACAGGCAAAGTTTGTTCACACAAGCTAACAATATAAAGCACGATACTGAGCACGGAAATCGTTTTCCAGGGCAAGCAGCTTACATCAGTTCGTAACAGCAGAATTGTTTCAACTAATAATGAATATTCCGTTGGAATGACAACTGTAATCTGTACATATAAAGGTAAAGTCCTCACTTCTTCCTCCGTGACTATGCTCTCGTCTTCACGCGAACCAGCCTATGCCAGAATATTATTTTACACACAGCCGCCGCTGAAACAAATAACTACCATACATGAGGGCGAGGGTTTTTTAGAGGGACGGAAACTTTTATGTTTAGAGTTGCTTGCCCTGGAAAGGATTTACATGCTCTCAATACACTATGATAAGATCGTTAGCTTGTTTGAAGAGACTTTGCCTGTAAGTTTGATTAATTTCTTATGCGATCCGTTCATTGCTGATATGTCTCTGATTGCTTTTCATCGCATGTTATGTTATGTTTCGGCCGGAATCGAGTGGGCTGTCGAGTATCTGGTGTGCTCATTCATCCTTTTCCCGTTGCTGGAGCCGTAGGTTAATGTCACGGCTGCGTTACCACATTATTTTCTTCTAGCCTCCTTGTATTTTTGCAGAACCGTAGAATATCCCTGGGCGACCCCAGGGAAGAACTCATGGACGTCGACACGTCCATAAGTGAAGAGAAAGAACACCGATAAGTTGCAGGGATACCTGCCAAACACATAATGCCGCTGCGTATCTACAAAATGCATTCTACCAGAACATGCTGACTAGTTTCGTCTCTCCCGTAATGTGGACAGGCTGCTTAATTACTTATTCCCATCACCTTAAGATACCTGTTGAGGGTGTTGTTTCTCGAAATAATTCTGATCAACATCGTCAAGTCAATTTTTTCCAACTTCGTAAAGTATCGGGTTCTCCTCACGTCATTTTAGCTTGCCTGGAAGTGGTTCCCTCTTTCCACTCTCTCTCCGCTTCTATTTCTTTCAGTTTACTCAATACTCTATCACATACATCGTATGCTACGATAGATAGGCGGAGACACGCTCAAGGACTGCGTTCGCCACTTATGTAATGTAAGGGTTAGTTTCAAGATTGTAAAAATAAGCTAAGATGGTAAGGTCACGTCCTTCGCCGACCGGACAGTCATGTCGTGATAAACTATCTGTCCATGGCTACTGGAAAGAGGGAAAGAGGAAGACCGTCCACCACTTGGATGACGAATGTCCAGAGAGACTACAAATGATATAACAATTAATTATAGCAAGACGGAATGTTTTCATTAAAAATAAAGCTAACTAAATAGCGGTAAACACTTTATGTTCACATAATACCTTGTAAACTGTGTGGAAGCAATAAATGATTGAGTATTGAGTATTGAAAGCATCTCACCAACAAAAGATGCACTGAAACTGACTCAACATCTAAAGCGAACCATGCTACAAACAAACGAAGATATGGACGAAGTGCCTTGCCTTATCCACAAGAAAATTGATCCCTGCGATTGGAGCTGGAAAAAAGAAGAAAGAACTTGCCTTGTCCATGTTGGCGTATGCGTAAAAAACGTTTTAAATTGCACTCTTCTTCGTGTATGTGAAGGAACTCACTCCAGAATTTACTGTTCAGAATAAATCCTTGAAATATATATATACATAATATTCTTTCGTTGATAGTTAGAAGTTATTATTATCAATTTGTTACCTTTTTCCTACCTTACTCTAAGTACCTATGTCTTTTAATTTGTTTTTTTCTTAAATTATGTATTTTATTTTAATAACAACAGTATTTTTAAAACAACTAGTATTTGTATAATTAATTGGCTTTTAGTTCATATCTTAGCAGTGTAAATCAATTGCACAGTTTGGGTGCAATTAACATTTTCGAACTGGCGGGCGGGTGGATGGCGGGTGTATGGCGTTTGCCGCGGAATATAGAAAATGACATAACTTTGTTTATTTTCAACCGATTTCGATGATTTAACCTGTTTATTTTAGGATAATAATTTAGCTACATTTATGTAGTACAATATTTTTTTCTAATACCGCTTGTTTCCTGATGAAATGTACATTGTACGAAAAGAGTAAAAAAATATTTTTATTCTTTCCACGATATTTTTTTTATTTTTAGATGTACGCTATAACACAAAAAGACAAAGTTAAAGCATATTTAATAACCTTTCAATTGATACTACACACAATGGTGTATGTTGGGCGGTTGAGGAACAAATAAGCGCTTTTCAAAAGTAGGCAGCAGCCATTTTGAGGACGTCATTACTGGTGACCTTGACCTTTGAGAGAGTGTCTCCCGACAGTTTTGGATACAGAATGACATATTTAACAACATACTAAAATTTGGTGCTGGTATCCGAATGTGAACTTTTCCCATACATACGTTGCCGTAATATAATGGACTAGATAGCTGATAGCTCGGCGAGTATCGCCGTGTCTCTTTTATTTATACAGGAGGCGTATCTTTTGTTCGTGTTTATAGCCGATAGTTCATAGCTTAGTAGCTCGCGGTGAGACCAGTGCCTTAGTGATAAACACACTATTGAATTGGGTTTCAATACATTCAACCTGAAACCGTAGTTCGCAGACAGGTGTAGTATCAATACCAACTAGGCTACTAAGACGATATTGAGTCGCCAGATGAGATAAATGTGGAAAGCCGTGCACTTGGCCGCCGCACGGTGGAAATAGCTCGGACCTGGCCTACTACCGCGAAAATCGAAATTCGTAAATTTCAAGGATTTTTCTCTGTCACTCAAACGAAGGCGTCATTAGAGTGAGAGAGACAAATCTTCGAAATTTACGAATTTCGTTTTTCGCGGTAGGGCCGCTGCGCTTGCGTCGACGCGCGTCCGACGCTGTCTTTACCGTCAGCAATTGAGCAGTAGCCGTAGTGCATAAACCAGCTGTTATTTTAATTACTAAATTCAACTGTAGATGTCGCTGACTCGATAGAAGCTTTTTGTAGATCGCGCGAACGTTTGTTGTACATAATTTCAAGATTTCTTATGCGTAAATCGTTTAGTTCGAGAAAAGGAGAAAGTGAGAAATATAGAGAGTAAAGGAAAGAGAAGAAGAAGTTCTAATGTGTGTGTAGTGTAGTTCAACATAAATATAGCACACAACTGACTGTTTATAATTAAACGCGGTGCTACTATTATTATTTCTTGTTCCTCTTCGAGATTTAATGGAAGTTCAAATTTATATACGTACCCATGAGTTCGAAAGTAAAGGATACGTTAGGTTTCCTTGATACGTAATGCATTCTATCACGCTCGTATTGACGTATATTAGCGAGCGCGATGGCCATCGTATCGAAAAAAACCTACATAACTTATAATAGTTATAATAACTTTCTGCAAATTACCCTGATAGGTTTATAATATAGTAGACTGCTGCCCGCATGCTGTCCTATGTGTAAATAGATAATAATATACATTAGTAGCAATAACCATTTACATTTAACATTTAATTTCAATAAGTAATTACGTTTATTTCCTTCTAATAGTCAATGGAATACGTGTCTAGGATAGGTAATGGGTATTTAAAAATACAGATAAAGGACTATAGTAGTTAACTACCATGTATAAAAGCCATGGGATTCGTACAGTCCGCGACAATTACTTTGTAGAAGTTATAGTGGCTAAAAAGTTCGGTACACCATACTAAATGTTATGGTGTAGGTAGGTGAGTTATTCGGCTATTCATACTTTTGCTGATACAAAGTGAAGTAATTGTGAAAACACAAATCAAATTATTTATTAACTAAATATTTAGATTTTTACTTTTATTTTTTCCCCAGTAGTCACACTGTGGTCACACTGTGTGGTGACGGCAGAAAGTATACATTTATCACTACCCCCAACTCCTCCTGCGGGTGTCGTAAGAGTCGACTAAAGGATTGAAGTGTCACTGACCATATTTGATTAAAGATTGATGATGGGCAGCAGCGTCATCAGAGTGGACACATTACTGCGATCGCCAATCCGCTTGCCCAGCGTGGCGATTATGGGCATTTACCTCCTAATGCGTCTATACGCATAGTTAATAGGAGAGGGCCTACGTCCAGCAGTGGACTATCATAGGCTGATGATGATGATGAGTCACACTACTTAATACTATATAAATTATAAATATTGGATGTCATATACCAAAGAAAAAATGACCAAGATCACCAACTCACCTCGGACGTTGGTGATCTTGGGCGTTTTTCTTTGGTACTTACATATAATAATATGACATCCAATATTTATAAATTATAATTGATACAAAGTGCTTGACGCTGAATGTACATGTACATAAGAAGCATTCTGTTGCATTTTTATTGTACGACAATACGTCTCTAAGTGTTTTGTATGTCACGAGGTAATTCAATACAAAATAACACTGAAAGCATAATTCCATGGCAACCGACACAATAACTTCGGAAGATTTTAAGTCGATTAGATATGCAACAACAATGTTTCAGCAATAGATTGTTTTCGATTCTTTTCAGCCTTACAATGTTATTTGTAATTTTAAAAACAAATTATTACAAATTGGTCATTTGACTGAAGAATGCATTTTCCGCAGATTATGACTTTGCAAATTGTTCGACTTTGCTTGATGATTTCATGCTTTGAAATAAATAATTAGAAAATAAGTAAATGAAAATGGGCGAAACTAATTTGACCAGAGAAGGCTAGATACCAATTAATTTTCTAGATAGGTAGGTAGTACTTATAGATATAGATACCGTATTGCGAACATGTATTGTATAATTGTTTTTTTATGTAACAACTTCTTTGATGCATGTTACTTTATTATTAGGCATACTGTTTTGAAAAAAGAAGTCCCGCCGAGTTTCTTATTGGTTCTTTTCAGGTCAGTGGTGTAGGGTTAGAACCGGTAGTTTCCTTTTTTTTACTTGCTATTGTGTCTGAAGATTCAAAAATCTATATTTTCGAAGATGTGGTTATCTTCGAAAATATAGATTTTTGAATCTTCAGAAATAAAATCTAGTCGTTTTTGAATAACTACGGAACCCTACATAGTCCGTGGGCTTGTCGGTCTGAAATTAGAAAGCGGTATAATTTGGGGGTACCAAGTGTCCTTTTTACAGTAGTTAGACATATTCATAAGGATGTTAAAAAAGTATGATAGACATCTCAAAGTGGTAGCTAATAGGCATACGGCTATTTCAAGATTTCCGTTGTATGACAGGTATGGTTAAAATTAGGAGGTACAAATTTTCCTTTTCACGGCTGTTAGGTAAGCTTATAAAAACGTCAAAAATGCAAGATTGCCATTTATAAGTGCTACCTAACAAAAATGGGGGCCAATCAAAGATGGTGGATCTCAAGTTTTACAAAATCAAGTATATCTCGAGAACGATTAAATATATCTAATTACTCTCTTGAACAAAATTAAAGGCATATCTGTAAGCTTCATATTTTGCGTATACACCATATTACTAAAACCAACCAATAATTAATTATGACCAAATTTTATGAAAATTTCGTGATTTTGTTTTTTTTTTGTGTCGTGTTTTTACATAGTAGTCATGACGCTAGAAACATTAAATATTTTTTAAAGATA